>JAQJVL010007617.1:0-23145 GCA_035578905.1 Stictocephala bisonia
AATATTTTATGGGCTTCCCCCTTAAAAGAATTTTTGTAGTATTTTATAGATAAATTTTTATATTTGAATCATTTTATAATATTACCTTGTGTTTATTTGAAATTTAATAATTTTGACTTTTTTTAGTTGAAATTGTATATTAAAGGTACAGTAACCCCTCAATTTAACAGTCTATATGGGGTGAGCTCTAGTCCGTTAAAGCCGATTGTCCGTTAAATCAGGGTGAATTTACCCCAAGGTGTCATGCGATTGCCACAAAACTAACTGTGATGCTGTAAGATTATTGTTAACTTAACAATTAATAAAATATATAAATACATAGTGTACAAAGGCGATAAACCATCAAGGATAAAGAGTACGTAGGATATACTGAATGATTATAATAACAACTATTTGTGGAATATTTGAAGTTGTTCCAGAAAAACTAGACGTTTTATAAATTAAACTGTTTAAAAAAAATCCTTCAATGCACTGTATAACAATTTAGATACTGTAATACAACTGCAAGCTGTCCGTTAAACCGAGGGTTTACTGTATCTATTTATTAAAAATATCTACTTTAGTTTTGAAGTGCATTGTTGAAATATAATGCTAGTAGATATTTAAATAGTGGTTAAAATGCAATTAGCTGTGTTTTATAAAACCTCGTTCTTCTTCTCTTAACTATGTAATGCAACCAATAGAAGTTCTCAACTCACTGTTTGGAAATTTTACATATTAAATAAAGTCTACTATATAATGAGTTATTAAAATCCTGTAAACATGAATAATTTGAGTAAGACCAAGAAACAATTGAAGCCCCCTTTCATTTCAACATAATTTAGTACTTTTAAGTTTTTTTATATATTATTAAAAGATATTTTTAAAAGCCCCAGCTGTTTCTTGCTTTCTTTGTGCCATATATTTCCATCAATCCAATCGCTTTGCCTCAAGAAGTCTCTTGCTTCCACAGCTTCTCAAATTTTGGATTTAATGTTTTTTTTTCTGACTGTCAATTTTATTTCTTAGATACTGCATCACTCTGTTTAATGTGATTGTATCTAATTATCATCCAACTTCACACAAATTAGCAGCCTTCCACAGTATGATTCATAGACTACTGAATACACATCTTACAGAAGAAGATTGCCAAGAAGAAATCAACATTATCAAACAAATTGCTGTTGATAATGGATATCAGCCAAATTTAATAAGTAAATTAATTAATAATCACAACAAAAAAACTCTTAAATCTAAAACTTAACAAAAATAACTACATTCAAATGACCTATCATGGAGATATTAACAAATCTTTACATAACATATTCTCCAAACAAGGATATATAATTACATATAGAACAAAGAACAGCATCAAAAATATACTACAACATAATTATTCTACTAAAAATAATGAAAATAAATACAATAATTCAGGAATTTATAAAATTAAATGTTCAACGTGTCCTAAATATTACATTGGCCAAACAGGAAGAAGTTTTAGTAAAATATTCAAGGAACATATACCAAAAAACAAACTTCAAAATTTATCAACATTTGCTGAACATTTAATTCAAGAAAACCACAATGTTTCATAAATTGAAGAAAATTTATAAATTATCAATTTTGGACCTAAAAGTAAAAAACTAGATGCTATTGAAAAATTTTACATATACAAAAACACAAAAGAAAACCCATCACTATTACTCAACGATCAAATAAAATTCCCTGAAATATTATGTTTGATTCTATCATGAAGATGCAAAATAATAAAGTTTAACAAGATCTACAACTTATCCATCTAAATTTTTATTGAAAGTATCAGCTGTTGAATTAATTATTATACAGTTAAATATTTGTATAACCTTATTTCATTCTGTTCAACTGAAGATGGTCTTTCGAGACAGAAATCGATATTGAATATTAAAAACATCACAAAAGATATATATAAAATATTAAGCAATCTAATGGCTACAAATGTCTAACTCTTTTTAGCTTGTTAATTGTTATTTTTTAAATGCATTAATACTTGTTTTTCTGTAGACGCCCAGGAATGAAGTTGCCTGTCAACGCAAACGTAGGGGCTCCCCAGAGCTTACCTTTGCTGTACCTCGCACACCCTCCAAGACCCCAACTCCTGCTACACCGGCAAATGGTAGTCCTACATATGAGTCTTTTCAGGTGTGTGATTGTGTAACTAATGAGTGCTTTTGTCAAGCTGTAGTAGATTGGTTTTGCTATTGATATTTGTAATCTTACCTCTTGCTTAGTCGGGGGAACAAATACTTAGTTGTCACTTTTAGCTAGTTCCCCAGCTCCAGACAGTATTCTTAACCGGTTTCTTATTTATTTTGTATCTGCGGTTGGAGGGCTTAATTTCAATATTGCCTCACATGTTAGGTTAATTTTGAATTGTTTTAGAAAATCGTATAACTCCTGCTAATAAGAGTTCAACTTTAGAATGTTTGTCTAGAATTTTGATTTTTTTCCATCTTCTTCAAAAAATAATAATGGTTTCAAAGAATTGGCACAAACTTTCCTCCATATTAAACACTAAAAATCAAAACTAAAAATTACTAGTTTGATTCTCAAATATGTTTTTTTGCCATAACTCAAAAACTTGTCACGTTAGAGACATACGGGTTTTACTAAAATATTTTAAATTGTAATTCAAATCTTTTTGAAAATGAATTCAAAATAGTTTGAGTAGTTTTTGAGAAAATTCTATTTTTGTAGGTTTTTGTCAATAAAAATAAAAAAATCTAAAATTTCAAAAAAGTGAAAATTGTCTGGATATATTAGCTAAATACACATACATACAAAATTTAATAAAAATTGATTCATCCATTTGGTCTCCAGCTAACTGCACAGACATCAACTTTTTTTGAAAAAAACATGGATTCAAGGGACCCAAAAATGGATAATTAGACCAATTTGTAGAATCAATTTTTTATTTTGGCGATCACATTATTTTTTCTATGCTAACACATGGAAGAATGTAAAAAAGAAGATTGTTACCATTAATTCAGAACATGTTTATACAGAGTGAATTTATGTTAATTAACCGCCAAACTAGTCTCTACAGTTTATAAAAGATTTTTTAAATATTGCGTTAAATTAATAGTAACCCACGCTATTTTTAGATTGTTTCAATGTTATTATGGATCACTTAGTGTCCAATATCTAGCAGTCAACTTCAAAATTTTAAATGGGAACCTGGTCTGTGATATGTCATTTAACATCACCATTTCCAGCTGGAAACAATTGTGTAATCAGAATTTAAAAATGTTGTTACTTTATTTAATTGGTATATTGGAGAGATAGGACATCAGCAAACTTACCTTAGAAGACAAGTTCACTAACACCAGAGTAGTAGTAACATACACAAAATAAACACATAATCACACAAATTTTCAATACCACTGGCACTTTCTTCAGGTGAGTAGAGAGAGAGGGACTAGAATGGCTTCCACTATTGCTGGGTAAGTGGCTGTATTGGGGGTTGTACATCCATAGAGCAACACTCGGGTATAGAATTAGTATACATATATAAAGTTTGCTGATGGGGAAGTTTGTGACATTTCAATTTTTGCTGTGCATGGAGTTGTATTACAGTCAAGACTTTGAGGTAAACAGTTGTTATGTGTGAACGATCGATTTGTAAACAGACGATCAGCTGTTATTTATTTTAACTTAATTTATTCATATGTATGTTTCTAACATTTGTTTTCTGTCCAACAATAAGTTATGTTTTGGGAATAAAACAGTTCAGTTTTTCAGTTCACACTAACATGTTGTGTTTTTAAATTTTGTGACGAGGATAAGTATTTATTTTGTTTTGTTTTGTTTTTAGGTAGTTGTGTTTAGTTTAACAGTTTTCTTTTGTTTTAAACTCCTGGCTAACCACAGGGAGAACTATTTATTTACATAATTCATGATATAGTGCTAGAACGGAACTTTTACAATCATCAGTACATCTTACACCTGCAGGAAAGTTTCCTTGTTGGAGTCCTGCCATTCTTAGGTCAACAAGGTGGCGCCCTAATCCCTGGCTACTATTGATGAACTTGGAAACGTTTATTTGGGTGATAGCTACTAAAAACTTTTCCCTTATACTTGGCCTGTCTCTTAGAAGAACCCCACCCCTTCTCCCTGAGCTAGCAAAGTTTTATGCGGACAGGCGTGTCAACTGGCGCCCAACGTGGGGCCTATGCTATAGATTTTGGGAACAAAAGAAGAATTAAGATATACTATCAGATTTTTTTTAAAGCATATAGTGTCTTGTGTTTTTATATAAGTGTCTTGTAAAAGGTATATGCAATTTTCTGATTCACTCTGGAACTTGGTGTCAATTATAAACATGAATGTGTATCATCTTCGCAAGCAGGAGGTAGAATATGAACTTAAGATCAGAGGTTTAAATACTGATGGAAATGCAAATGAACTTAGAAGGCGATTACAGCAAAGCATGGCTAATAATGAGGAAATTAGCGTAGCTGTGGTCAATTCCTTAGATGTTTCGCAGGAGCTGGAGGAATGTGAGGAAAATCTTCAAGACTTATCGACTTGTGTTGTTGACTATGAGGGTAATTTTAATGACAATGAATACCACCGTATAGTTGCTCGCTTGTTTCATCTTTATTTGCGTATTGGTAGGATTCCAGTTGCTGCAGATGCTGACAACGACCAAGAGAGTGACAAATCGGAGTTACAAGCTAAAACTAAGGAAATAATAGACTCTCTTAAGGCCCAGTTTTCAGGTGGGAAAGGCGATCAGGTGGATATGGCTAGGTTGTCATTCCTTCTACACATCTGTCTGCACCGTCCACAACTGATTGTGGGAAGGAAGGCGATAGTAATACTGGTGGCTATGTTTTGCCCACTCTTCGTAATCTTAGTCTTCGTTCAGATGCTAATATGGAACATAATTTACCTGTACAGCGGCTCAGCCTACCTACTGAAATTAGGAAAGGGTCTGCGGTAGTTAACAGCTCAAATTCTGCGCATGTTGAGGAAGTAATGGATCCCAATCCTCTCAGGGAAACTTCTGGTCCTGGTGTCCGTCCTAAGTATGTTCCTGTTTACAAGTGGGGAATCAAGTTTGACAATAATGGATCTAGTGTTGCTGCCTTTTTGGAACGTGTTGAGGAACTGCGCAGAGCTCGCGGAGTTACTCATAGTGAACTTTTTGAATCAGCTGTTGATCTTTTCTCTGGCCCCGCTCTTGTTTGGTACAGAGCTTCTACCAGTAGGATTCACTCATGGACACAGTTATCTAGGGAACTGCGAGAGGTATTTCAGCCCCCTGACTACGACTTCCGACTTCAGCAAGAAATTTTCAAACAGAGTCCAAGGAGAACAAGAATCTATTGACCTGTACATGGCAGCTATGGAAGGCTTGTACGGTAGGCTATCTGTCCAGATTCCAGAATCGACTCGTCTGGCCCAGATCTTTAATAATTTGCACCCACAGCTGCAGGACAGACTTGCATTGTTTGATATTAAGAGTCTAGATGATCTGCGTTTTATGGGACGTCGAGCAGAAACAGGTCGCTTGCGAACTTCAAGGCCTAGACCTTCTCCCAGGATTGATTCTGCATTGGAACCTGATCTAGCTTACTGGGAACCCCATCGGAATAGAAGAGTAGTCACAGATAGAGTAGCTAGCGTGCAACATAAATTCTCTGGTAGCCATTCTGACATCACCTGTTGGAATTGTGGAACAGTTGGTCCCGGTTCAAAGATTGTCATAGGCCCAGGAGGAAATTTTGCTATGGCTGTGGAAAAGATGATACCTTAAAAAGGGACTGTGTTTCTTGCCGTCCAAATAAACTTGCAGAGCAGGGAATCAGTGAAGTAAATGAAGTTGATTCCCAGAAACATTCCACTACTATCCAATTGAGTTATTTGATTAAGAACCAAATCAATGATCCTAGGCCGTACTTATCTGTCCGAGTGTTTGGCAAAAAGACTACTGCTTTGTTGGATTCAGGAGCCTCGCATACCATTTTGGGCAAAGATGGGATGTGGATTATTGATACTTACCCTGCTCATCTTCACTTGACTAATGATAAATTTGTAGAAACTGCGGATGCACAGCGTCATGAGGTTAGTGGGTTCGTGGTCTTACCTATCACGTTGAAAGGAAGGACGGAGCATTTGAAGGTTTTGGTGGTGCCAACTTTACATCAGTCCTTGATATTAGGCATTGACTTTTGGGAAGCCATGCATATTGTTGCTGACTTTCACAATAGGGAGTGGCATTTTGCAAATAAACTGCGTACAGCATTTTGTAGCTCTGTTGATGGTATCAGATCAGAGGAGCATCTATCCGTAGACGAAAAGGCTAGGTTGAAGGAAATTGTGGACGGCTTTTTCAAGGACGAACCTAAAGTATTAGGCCGCACTGATCGAGTTCAGCATGTTATCGACACGGGAGATTCCCCAGCCATTAAACAACGGTATTTTCCGGTGTCACCAGCTAGACAAGCGCTTATAGACAAGGAATTGGCTCAAATGTTAGAATTGGGTATAGTAGAGCCATCTAAGAGTGAATGGTCTTCCCCGATTTTCTTAATCGATAAGCCTGATGGCTCAAAGAGGTTTGTTGTTGATTTTCGCAAGGTTAATGCAGTAAGTAAAAAGGACGCCTATCCATTGCCAAACGTAACCTCCATCCTTGACAGACTTAGGGATGCCAAATTTATCTCCAGTCTGGACATTCGCAGTGCCTACTGGCAAATTCCGCTTGAAAAGAACAGCAAGGAAAAAACAGCATTTACAATTCCCGGAAGAGGGCTGTTTCATTTCGTCACTATGCCCTTTGGACTTTGTGGTGTACCCGCTACATGGCAAAGGTTCGTGGACAATGTGCTAGGTCCTGACTTAGAGCCATACGTGTTTGTCTACTTGGATGACATAATTGTAGTCACACCCACTTTTCAGAAGCATCTAGATATATTGTCTGACATATTTAAGCGAGTCCGTGAAGCTAAACTTACCTTGAATAAAGAAAAATGTAAATTTTGTAGAAGTGAGTTAAAATACCTGGGCTATGTAGTTAGTAAGAAGGGTCTACACGTCGACCCAGAGAAGGTGAAGGCCATTGTGGACCTTCCAGTTCCTAAGAATCAGAAGGAAGTCCGCCAAGTGTGTGGAACCGCATCGTGGTATAGGAGATTTATTCCAGATTTTGCCAGCAGAATGTACCCACTCACGTCTCTCCTCAGAAAACGTTCAAAATTTGAGTGGACCCAAGAGGCTGACCAAGCATTTCAGGACATTAAGGCTTGTTTAATCTCAGCTCCAATCTTGACATGCCCTGACTTCACTAAACCTTTCATTATCTCATGCGATGCTTCAGGCTATGGTCTGGGAGCCGTCCTTAGCCAGAGTAGTGGACAAGGCGAGGTGGTGGTTGCGTATGCCAGCCGAACTCTAACAAGACAAGAGCAGAACTACTCTGCTACTGAGCGCGAGTGCCTAGCTGTAATCTGGGCCATTGAGAAATTCAGATCGTACGTTGAAGACACCCGGTTCACAGTGATCACTGATCACTATAGTTTGTTGTGGTTAAATAACCTTAAAGATCCGGTTGGACGTTTAGCTAGATGGGCTACACGTTTGCAATCTTATGATTTTCAACTAGTCCATCGTAAGGGTAAGGAAAATATTGTCCCAGATATGTTGTCCCGCTCCATGCCTATTTCTGAAGAGGAGAAAAGCCCTGAACAGCCTACTGTGTTTGCAGTTATGGAAATACCAAATGAGGTGAAAGATCGGTGGTACAACAATATGTTGAAAAGAGTTAAAGAGCAATGTGACAGTTATCGTCAGTGGCGTATTGAAGGTAAGGAACTTTGGAAGAAAGTTGAAGGGCTTGACCCATCACTCGATGAAGATACTTGGCGACTGGTACTACCTAAAGAATTGCGATCTATGGCGATTGAAGGCTGCCACGCCCCACCAACATGTGGACACCAAGGCGTATTGAAGACCTTCAAGAGGATGCAACAACGTTTCTATTGGCCGAAGATGAGGAAGGACATTGCTTCCTATATTTCAAAATGTCACGTTTGCCAATGTACCAAATATAACCAACAACGGCCAGCTGGCATGATGGGCAGTTACCGTGGTGTGGATGCCCCTTTCAAGATGTTGGCTGCTGATCTCATTGGGCCTCTACCTCAATCCATGAAAGGATTCAAATATCTCTCTGTTGTTACGGACACCTTTACAAAATTTACAATTTTACGTCCTCTTAGAGCAGCTACAGCCAAACTTGTAGCGCAACACCTGGAAAATGATGTATTTCTAATGTTTGGGATACCAAAATATATCATTTGCGATAACGGTTCAGAATATATTGGAAGACCTGTGACCCAATTAGCAAGGAGTTATAACTGTAAGATACTGCTTAATGCCAGCCGACATCCTCAGGCAAACCCTGCTGAACGTGTGAATCGTGACATCGTGTCTATGCTACGAGCTTATGTGAAGGACAATCACCGTGATTGGGACAAATATATTCCACAGATTGGTTTTGCCTTGCGCACCGCTCATCACGAGTCCACAAAGCATACTCCTGCGTTCCTAAATTTTGGGAGGGAACTTGCCATTTCCGGTCCGGGTTTCGAGGTTCTGCAAGATGGGGATACTCCAGATATTGAAGATTGTCAACAATATGGGGAAAAATTGAAGGAGCTAAAAGGTTTCTACCAAGAAGTTTCTGACAGACTTAAGGAAGCGCATATGAAGAATGCCAAGAGATACAACTTTAGGAGGAGACACGTAGAGTTTAAAGTTAATGACCTTGTGCTAAAAAGAAATTACCCTCAGTCGGATGCTTCTAAACACTTTTCGGCGAAGTTGGCACCCCGCTTTATTGGACCACTTGTTGTGACACGGAAAATCTCAAGTTTAGTATATTCTCTGGCCGATCTAAAAGGAAAAGCACTTGGTAACTGGCATGTCACTGATCTGAAGAAGTATGTTCAGGATTAGAAAATTTGGGAAATTTTCTGGAGGAAGGGGAGTGTTTGTGACATTTCAATTTTTGCTGTGCATGGAGTTGTATTACAGTCAAGACTTTGAGGTAAACAGTTGTTATGTGTGAACGATCGATTTGTAAACAGACGATCAGCTGTTATTTATTTTAACTTAATTTATTCATATGTATGTTTCTAACATTTGTTTTCTGTTCAACAATAAGTTATGTTTTGGGAATAAAACAGTTCAGTTTTTCAGTTCACACTAACATGTTGTGTTTTTAAATTTTGTGACGAGGATAAGTATTTATTTTGTTTTGTTTTGTTTTTAGGTAGTTGTGTTTAGTTTAACAGTTTTCTTTTGTTTTAAACTCCTGGCTAACCACAGGGAGAACTATTTATTTACATAATTCATGATATAGTGCTAGAACGGAACTTTTACAATCATCAGTACATCTTACACCTGCAGGAAAGTTTCCTTGTTGGAGTCCTGCCATTCTTAGGTCAACAAGGTGGCGCCCTAATCCCTGGCTACTATTGATGAACTTGGAAACGTTTATTTGGGTGATAGCTACTAAAAACTTTTCCCTTATACTTGGCCTGTCTCTTAGAAGAACCCCACCCCTTCTCCCTGAGCTAGCAAAGTTTTATGCGGACAGGCGTGTCAAGTGGTCTATCTTATGTTCAGGTGAGTAGACAGAGACCTACTCCAGTGGCATTTGTGTTGTTTTCATTATTTCCTTTCTGATTTATATATAAATATTTATTTATAAATACTTGTAAAGTGAACACATAATCACGCAAATTTTCAATGCCACTGGCACTTCCTTCAGGTGGAGAGAGAGAGAGAGAGAGAGAGAGAGAGAGAGAGAGAGAGCTCACAGCTCTCTCTCTCTCTCTACTCACCTGAAGAAAGTGGCATTGGAAATTTGTGTGATTATGTATTTATTTTGTGTATGTTACTACTACTCTGGTGTTAGTGAATTTTCTTCTAAGGTAAGTTTGCTGATGTCCTATCTATCCAATATACTAATGCCTGGCCTAGTGT
Organism: Stictocephala bisonia; assembly: GCA_035578905.1. Lineage (NCBI taxonomy): Eukaryota > Metazoa > Arthropoda > Insecta > Hemiptera > Membracidae > Stictocephala > Stictocephala bisonia. Next base: position 10,012 of record JAQJVL010007617.1, read on the forward strand.
CCTTTAACCTAACCTATAACTTTATTTAATTGATAATTGCCTTTGTATTTCTCAATAAAATCTTGTATGTAATTTAAGAAGTCAATTCCCTCATAAGTAGTTTCCACAGTTTAATCTGCTTTTAGAATATTCCATTAAATTAATATTAAACCCGCACTACATTTAAAGTGTTTCAGTGTTGATAGGGATCACTTGAGATCTAATGTCATCACCTTCTTTTTTTCATGGTTAAAACAATACCCGATCTGTGTTTTATGGTGTTTTTGTTTTAGCCATGACAAATTAGTTTTAATCATAAAAATACATAGGTAATGGGGAATTAAATAAAATTACAAAATAATTAATAACCAAAGAACAAAAGGTCTTTTTAAAATTTTCATTGCACTACAAATTTCAGCTTCAAATAACAGTAATATGTGACACATCTTATGACCACATTCCCATTTTAAAATTTTAGGTTAGGTTAAAGGGCACTAGGCCAGGAATTAGTATATTGGAGAGATAGGACATCAGCAAACTTACCTTGGAAGACAAGTTCACTAACACCAGAGTAGTAGTAACATACACAAAAGAATCACATGAATGTTCAGTGCCAGTGGTACTCAAAATTCGTGGTATTATGTGATTCTTTTGTGTATGTTACTACTATTCTGGTGATAGTGAACTTGTCTTCTAAGGTACGTTTGCGATGTCCTATCTCTCCATGTTATCAAAAATTTGAAATTTACTAGATTTTGGCCCCAAAGTGATCCCTAATACATTGAAACACTCTAAATGTAGTGTGGGTTAGTATTAATTACAGGCATACTCAAAAATCTAATCTTTTATGTACTGTGGAAACCAGTTAGCGGGTAACTGACTTAAAATTCACCCTATTTAGAACTATTATAGGTTATTGTTCTATTGTAAATAATATATAAAGGCTGTTCAATAATTATTCCTGAAATCTTTATTTAACTCCTCCTGAAGACTCTTCAAAAACCGTCTCAAACTTGTACAGCATGAAAACTCAGTAGTCATTGAAAATGTTCAAATTTAGTATTTTGACATAATATGTAAGAAATATAATCCAGCTGCTTTAGTGCATGTGTAAGTCTTAATACTCCTCATGAGGCTAAATCTTGACTTAACTATGATAATATTTATTTGTAGTATATGTGTTCAGTTGTTCCTCAATATGTTAATTGATTTAATGATTTGTTATGTTTCTTATTATCTATACATTTACTTATGTATAAATAATATGTAATGATTAGGCACAATTTTATTTTATATAAAAAGAGAATAGTCAAGCTTTAGTGGTCAACTTCCTTATTTAGTGGTCCTTGATAAGTTCAGTGCGATCCTACAGTATTTACAGGTCCATTTAATCTGTTCTACTCAAAGCAAGTACGTTTCATATATATTTCATATTTGTTGATCTGTATTTTTTTATGTATTAATAAACTAACATATTTATGATTGAATGATTCACAATTAGTTTAAAGTAATTTTTATTTGGTGACTAATGTATTGCTTTGTTTAGTTTTGGTTACTAGTTATTGTATTTTAAGTTTGTTATATAAGTATTTATATTTAATTATGTGTACTTTCCGCATGTTCGAACTGTACTGCAATCATGATTATATTTTGAATGTTAAAAACAGAATAGTTGCATGTTAAGTTGTTCATTTTTTAATAGTTTGTTATAATTGCCATAATAGGCCTACTGCTGAATCATATGCTGAACTAAATTAATGATTTTTTATTTTACAAATAAGACTTGAATTAAAAAAAAAAAATGGCCCCATGTATATTATAACTTTATTACAGATTTATATTACTAGACAGACACTATTTTAAAACTTTTATTATTGTGTATTTAAGTTGACACACTTGATAAACTTTAACATAGCCATTTGTCAAAATTAAAGTAAACAATAATATAGCAATGATAACCTAGAATGTAACCAAAAACAACAGTCATTCTAAACTAAACATGTATTTTTTTTCTGAATTTGTGTTAAGACAGATAAACAATAAAAACTTCAAAGACATGTAAAATAAACATTATAAATAGTAGCCATAGTATACATTAGCGAGCGTATAGAATAATATTAGTGAATTGTTCATTAGAACTTAATCACCGGGCAACAAATAGCTCACTCTTTTGCGCCCTTGTAGTACCTAATGAAAAATTAATTTTCTATAAGAAATAAGTGCCAAATACATGAAAAACTAATGTTTTCATAGAGACATTTTTTTTTTATAAAGGAGAAGCCTATCTCCTCCTTAACCTTACTCTGTCCATCCCTCATACACTATTGATCTGTGCGAGGAACTTAATCAGACAGAGTAAGGGGGCAGAGTATTGGTGTTTGGTACTGGTATTGGTGGAGTACTGTGTTTGGTGTACTGTCACAATTAAACACTTTCTCTTCAGGCCGATGACCAAAGATTCGTACTGCCACTGAGAATCTCTGTAGATGGTCACTGACACACACGGACTCATCAGCTGAAGGGTGCCTTTATATAAGGTGCCAATGCAAGTCTAGGGTGTTTCCAGATGTAATCTACACCCTTCCGGGCGCTATTTCAGGAAGGTTCTACCTCTACCTACAGGCACATTAACTGCCATTCTAGCACCTATAGGAGTAACTGGATTAAATCTATGAGAAATTAAAACTTAATTTGTAAAAGTTGTATGATCATTGATTATGAAACCCAGCTTATTAATAATTTAAGATTAGCTTGCAATTAATTATGGTTATTTTTACACCACTCCAATAAAATAAGACTTCCTCTAGCTTTAACTCCTTTACTTATTGTTCTCTGTGTTAGGTTTTATATCTGATGTTAATGAACTTTATTATGTTTCAGGAGCACTTTGGGACGGTATGTAAAGAAGAATACTTAAGTTCTACTATAGATCCCACAGCAAAATGCCCGATCCCAACAACAACTCGGAGTGGAAAAATTAAAACGGCCTCTGAAAAAAAAACCCCACACAAGTCTTCAAAGACGCCTTATAAAACTCCCACAAAAATCCCTTTTAGAATTGCCACTGGATCAAAAATACCAAGTATTGTTCCCCCAATCAGTCCAAGAATTACCCCAAAAAGTTGCAATAGAACGAAACTTCCTATAATATTTTAAGCTTTTCTATTTTATTCAAGCGTTTTGTAAGATATACAGACTGATTGTTTCAGTATTGTAAATGTGCATTTAATTTTTTTATAACTTGTACACTATAGGTAGGTTCTATTCATTTATATTTTTATACAAGTTTATATTTTTAAGTTGTTGAGGAGTTTTGTCTTACTTATCATTGAATTCATTTGTAATAATCTTGATTATAACAATAGTGTGTAATTCAGGATTGTATAAGTTTAAAATTGTAAGCAAAATATTGCATTATATTTGTTGGAGGTACCTATGCTTTTGTTGAACATTTTGCTTAGTGTTATGCTGTGTTGAATAACATTGGAGTGTCTTTTAATTTTATACATTGTATTGCTTTTATTATAAATCTAAACAAATTTTTATTTATATGTTGAAATGTAGTCTCTTCTAAAACTGTTGTAAATTATAAATAACTGTTCATAAAATTAGTATTCTTGAGTAGTTTATACTAATTTTTTATTCAATGAAATGCTTTCTATCAGATTATTTCCGTTCATTTTGTTTCCTCTATTCAAGTTCAAATTTATCTAGAGCTAATTTTCCTGTATAATCTCTAATAGAAAAGTAGCTGGCGTAAGGTGATAAAGTCGTCAATGATAAATAGATATTTTTTGTGAGGCTCAGGCTCAGTCTTGTGCATGTTTTAAGGCGAATATGAACGATTTACATAAGTGAATGACCTATGTAGTCTGGTTACCAACTGAGATAGATTGTTCCTCAGGAAAGACCAATTTATTAATAGCCCAATAGCCAGGGCAGCTAAGGGACCCATGTAATCTTAAAAAACATGTCCAATTGATCCTCCCAGCCACATCTTTTACCAACTCCACAATCTTCTAAAATATACAAGACACCTGAAAACCACACATGTGATTCCACCAATTTAATTTATAAACTCCAGTACAAGCATTGTCCTGCCCTGCCCTATTTATCTGTCTTACCAGTGAAACCCTCAGAAAACGTATAATTGACTGTAGACATGATTGCAAGTACTAAATACATGCTTTTTAGTATATTGGAGAGATAGGATATCAGCAAACTTGTCTTAGAAGACAAGTTCACTAACACCAGAGTAGTAGTAACATGCACAAAAGAATCATATAATTACACAAATTTTTAGTACCACTGGCATTCTCTACTCACCTGAAGAAAGTGCCAGTGGTACTAAAAATTTGTGAGATTATGTGTTTATTTTGTGTATGTTACTACTACTTTGGTGTTAGTGAACTTGTCTTCTAAGATAAGTTTGCTGATGTCCTATCTCTCCAATATACTAATTCCTGGCCTAGTGCCCTTTAACCTAAATATATGTTTTGAAATGTACATAGCAGTAATGTAATTGAAGAACTGTTACGACAGATAAAGGAACTTAAACCAGTATTATTTCTATAATATAACAGTTCTGGAGACTAATAACACAAAATGAATAAATTTTCCGTTAGTCAAGCCAAAATAGCCTATGAATACAAAAACGTCAAACAAAGAGTTTTGAATACTAACCTCAACATTAAATTAAATAAAACATGTTTGAATTTGAACATTATCCTAAACTATGTACAAGTAAAAATTATTAATAAATCATTTGTAGCAAGGAAAACAAAATCAATAGAAGAAAAAATATGGATTAAAAAGAAATAAAATTCTTATACATAAAAAAGAATATATTAAATAATTTATTATATAGAAAACATTTTGAATTAAGTAATGCAATTCATCCATCTCAAGTAGAACTAACGTTTACAATTATAAACAACATAGTAAATAAAAACTTATCAAAGAAGGCCAAAATGATAAAATATCTAACTAGTGAAAAATCAGCACAAACCTTTCAATAACGTTCAATGCAATCACTCATTTTTATCCAAGAATAATAAACAAGTCATACATTACATTTACGGAACCAGAAATAGAAATTCTAAACAAAGGTTTGAAACACAACTTTCCACAGAACTCATGGGGAAAACAAATCTCTAACGAAATATTACACTCTGAAACAGCAATAAACATATTAAAAGATTACCAAACAAAACCTTATGTAAGGCATGTGATTGATAACAAAATCAATTCATTACAACAAAATATCAATACTATTAAGAATAATAGAACCACATTATTAACCCTCCAAGTGCTGATTTTTTCCACCTCAGTGCTAGGCCATTTTTGCTTGCCCGCGTATACTGCTAAATTTCTTTATTTAACTCAATTTTTTAAATTAAAACTAGGGTTTATTATTTATAATTTTATTCAGTAGAACATGTAGAACAATAATAAAATAAGTTTGAACACTTACCTCTAATAAATTGATTTATTAGAGGTAAGTCAATAAATAATACATATTGACTGTGATAAATATGTATGCTCCAACTGAGGATAAAGAAGATGAAACCAAAGATGAATTTTATGGACAGTTAGAAGAAATGATATATGACATCCCTAATTATGATATAAAAATTACATTGGGTGATGCCAATGCTAAAGTCGGAAAGGAAGATATTTGGAGAGATTATGCAGGAAAAGAGAGTCTACATGACATGTCCAATGACAACGGAATAAGACTTCTCAGTCTCGCATGTGCAAACAATCTCTACATTAGCAGCACCTCATTCCCACATAAAAACATACACAAAGAAACATGGGTATCGCCTGATGGAAGAACGAGAAACCAAATTGATCATGTGTTAATAGACAAGAGACATAAAACACACATATTGGATGTGAGAAGCCTAAGAGGTGCTGAATGTGGGACTGACCATAACTTAGTACTCGTTAAGATAAGACAAAAACTGAAATGGGAAAAACGAGAAAAAGATAGAGTGGAAGTAGGGTGGGATACATCAAAACTGAAAAACAGAAAATCAAAAGAAGGTGGAACTTGAACTAACAAACAGATTTCAGGTACTACAAGAACAGACTGTTGAAATTAATGATGTAAACGAGTATTGGGGGAAAATTAAAGAAATTACTACAGAAGTTTCGAAGGAAGAACTAAAACCAATACAAAGGAAACAGAAGAACAAACTTTGGTTCACCAATAGTTGCGAAGATTTAATAGAGTTGAGGAAGAAAAAGACAAATGATGTTCTCAAAAACAACTGTAATGAAAATAGGGAGGAGTACAAAGAACTCAACAAACAGGTAGTTAGAAAACTAAGAACGAAGAAACGTAAATATATCACAGACCAACTGAGAAAAGCAGAGGAGGACAGTACTCATAACAACGCAAGGGAATTTTTCAGATCAATAAGATTTTTTAAGAAGGGATACATCCCAAAAACAGACAGCATCAAAGATAAAAATGGAAACCTGACTTGCGACAGAAAAAATGTTCTTAACATATGGAAACAATATTTTGAGCAACTACTGAATGCTGATAAAAGACCTGACGAAGAAGAAGGAGCAGAAGATGAAAATAAATTAATTTTCCAACATGTGCAACCAAAAGTAGATGAACCATCGCTTAAAGAGGTGGAAGAAAGCGTAAGACAACTAAACAACAATAAAGCCCCAGGAAATGATGGCATTCCGGCTGAAATATTCAAAATTGGTGGAAGAGAGCTATTAAGTTGTATGCATAGATTAATATTAGAAGTGTGGAGAAAAGAAACAATACCCAATGATTGGAACGAAGCACTAATAACACCTATTTTCAAAAAGGGTGATAAGACAGAGTGCAAAAATTATAGAGGTATTTCTATTCTAAGTTCAGCATATAAAGTACTATCAAAAATCCTCTTAAATAGACTGAAAGAGTATATAGAAGAAAATATTAAAGACCACCAAGCAGGATATGTTGGTCGCTCTACTATAGACCAAATATTTGCCATAAAACAATCTCTCTCAAAATATTGGGAGTTTAATAAGGATGTTCACCTATTATTTATAGATTTTCAAAAAGCGTATGACAGCACAAATAGGATGAAAATGTATGAAAAAATGCAAATGTTTGGCATCCCAGATAAGCTTATAAAATTGACACAAATATGTATTGATAAATCAAGATGTAAAGTGAAGGTAAATGGAGAATATACAGAGGACTTTGAAGTTAATACAGGAGTTCGTCAAGGTGATGGGATATCCCCTCTACTCTTTAACCTAGTCTTAGAAGATGCACTCAGGAAGACAAAAGATTTAAGAGCTGGGATCTATGTTGGATCAAAGGTAAATATATTAGCTTTTGCGGATGACGTTGCTCTTCTTGCTGAAAGTAGAACAGATCTGGAAAATTTAGCAAAAGTGCTCATTCAAGAAACCAGAAAGGTGGGATTAGAAATAAACCAGGATAAGACAAAATATATGCATATAACCAGAAGACAGGGAATGAATAGAATACAAAATATTAAAGTGGACAAGTGGGAATTTGAAAAAGTCGAAGAGTTTAAATACCTTGGCATAAAGCTAGCACAAAACATAAAAGAGGAAAACGAAATTAGCCTCTAAGACCTATTGGGCAGTAGAGAAATTACTTAAATCCAAAATATTGTCTAGGAAAACTAAGATCAAAATCTACCATACACTAGTCCTCCCTGTGTTACTATATGGAGCTGAAACATGGTCACTGACAAAGGAATATGAGAAGAAGCTTATTGTATTTGAAAATAGAGTATTAAGAAAAGTGTTTGGTCCAGTATGCGAAGGAGATGTATGGAGAATAAGAAAGAACAGAGAATTAAGAGAAATATACACTCACCCAGATATAGTAGCATTAGTGAAAAGTAGAAGACTAAGGTGGGCTGGACATGTGTGGAGGCGAGAAAATACCTCCATTATTAATTATATTGAACGATCGAACCCAGACGGTAGAAGACCCCTTGGCAGGCCAAGACTTAGATGGAGAGATGAGGTCCTCAAAGATATTTACAAATTGGGAACTACACCTGAGGCAGCAAAGAACAGAGCAGAATGGAGAGGCATTGTTGGCGAGGCCAAAAACCAACTGGGGTTTCAATGGCCAAGGAGGTAAGGTAAGTACTTACCTCTAATGGTGTCTCAGTTATAGACCACTTTTTGTAAATATTTCAACAGCATTTTTTTCAATTTTTCACTTAGCGCCTATTTATTAGCATATAGTAACGACCAACAAGTAATTCCATTATATACAAAATGTTCTCCATTCAATTCTGATTAAAAAAAATACTACAAATTTGCTCTTTATTGTACATAAAAAAAATATTAAAATGTATTGTTTGAAACTTTTCATAAGAGAAAAAATTGCACTGTTTGAAAAACATTGTTACAGTCATAGTTTTTCACAATTATAAATAAAAAAACACAATATTACTGTTGTTTCCAACTGTTTGTTACACATATCCCTTATTTACAATATGAAAATGTATTTTCAATATAAACAATAAAAACAACGTATCTAAAATCTATAATCACTATCTTCATCGTTCAAAACATTTCTAATAGCACTGGAATTACTTAATTCACTCATAATTACTTCTAAATACTAATTACAATTAACTTTCATACAAAAATATATACATAAACAACACGAAATCAAAAGAAAACACGGGACCCTACGCACAGTATAAACAACAATGCGAAACTATTCACGACTGTCAAGAGTAAAATAACAGCTGTTTTTCGACTAACCATGTTCGATTATATTCATCACTAGATTAGATTGTAATGTATTGTTTCAATAGAGCATTTATTCCCGAGTAATAATATATAAAGTATATGTTGATCCAACAATTAATAACTGAGATATATTACGCATTGTGAAGCGATGTTTATTTCGTCCCGATCGGGACTTTAGCACTGGGAACGATCTTTATTTCGTCCCGATCGGGCTTTTTAGCACTTGGAGGGTTAAACATAAAGGAAAACTAATTGACAATAATTGTACTGTCACAAAAGCCGATAAAGGACAATCAATTGTTATCATGAACATAGATGACTATAATACCAAAGTAGAGGAATTTATTAATAATAATAATTTTAGGTTAGGTTAAAGGGCACTAGGCCAGGAATTAGTATATTAGAGAGATAGGACATAAGCAAACTTACCTTAAAAGACAAGTTCACTAATACTAGAGTAGTAGTAACATACACAAAATAGACACAATCTCACAAATTTTCAATACCACAGGCATTCAACACCATTCACCTGAAGAAAATTCCTGTGGTGTTGAAAATTTGTGAGATTTTGTCTATTTTGTGTTTGTGACTACTACCCTTGATTATATACACCTACAATAGATAAACCATCTAATAGGAATATTTGTGACTGTAATTTGGTTAGTTAGTGCGGCCCGCAACCACAGCTGGTTTAAACTGCATTACATTTACATAGAACTACACTAGCGCTCCACAATGGACCACAAAAACAGCTGATATTTTGAGACTCAAAATTTAACATTGGATGGGAGATCTATTTGTATATAAAATCAATGCTACTACTCTGATGTTAGTGAATCTCTCTAATATATTAATAATATAATATCAAACTTATTCAGAACGACCCTACGAATAAATTTAATAAATATTTACTTACAAATCTAAATAAAATAAACCATTTTTAAGTAACCATCATATTTAAGTAAAATGAAATTAAATATCTGAAAATGATATACCCAGATGCACCAACTATGAAAGGATTGCCAAAAGTACATAAAGAAGGCATACCCATGCGATCTTTATTCAATTTTATGTCAACACCTTCCTTTTAAGTTGCAAAACGACTTGACAGATTATTAAGAGAGCACATCCACATGAAAAATAATTACAGTACTAAAAATAGTCTAGAACTTGTTAACATATTACATAACTCAAATTTCAACAAACAATATACAATGGCATCATTTGATATCGTAAATTTATTCACAACCGTACCAGTAGATATTACTATTAACTTAGTAAAACATAATTTGTCTACATATTCAAAACTGAGCAATGATTTTATAGGTGAGTTAATAAACTTACTAGAAGTTGTCCTAAAACAAAACTATTTTCAGTTTAATAATAAATATTACATACATAAACAAGGTCTAACAAAAGGGTCACCATTATCCAGCATATTATCAGAAATAAATTTGAACCACATTGAAAATAATTATATTTTCTCATCAGCCAACAACCACAAAAAGAATACAGTATCTTATTTTACAAGCCATATGTCCATGACACTATAGTTTTTTTATAAAGGAAACACAGACAATTAGAACTATTGAAGATATCTTAAATAGTATTTCACCTAACCTATAATTCACATTGGAAACAAAAAAGGATAATCGCTTAGTATATCTAGACCTAAAACTCAAAAAAGACAATAACATTAAATTTCCTGTATACCGCAAACCTACCACCACCGACCATACCATCCATGCAACCTCTTACCACCTAATGATTCATAAAATAGCAGCCTATAATAGTATTGTCCACAGACTTCTATCCATACCTATGAATAAAGAAGATGATGAAACCGAACTATCCACCATCAAATACATTGTCATAGCCAATGGATACAATCGAAAAAATAATTACTTAAAAGAAGAAAAGAAATTCACACGCAAAGACCCCTAATACAGATCTTGCATCATACGAATATGGCCTTATTTACACCATACATTGTCAAAAGAATTAAAGAAACAAAATATAAATGTGTCATATAAAACCTCTTAAACATCCAAAAACAGAACAAGAACAAAAATACAGGCATTTATAAGATAAACTGTTCTGATAGTTCAAAGTTTTACATTGGCCAAACAGATCATTCTTTTAAAAAACATTCTACGAACATTTTCCTAAACCATCAACATCAGAAATAAAAAGTTGCTGAACATTTAATTTCCAATTGACAGTTTAGAAAACAATTTAGAAGTTTTATATAAATGTAAGAAATCACATTTTATGACTACAATAGAAGAACTTCATATCAACACTGCTTTTAAATCTGAACCAAGTAATATTATGAATGACAAATTAAAATACAAGTCTAACGTACTGTTCAACCGAATAAACAACATGCAGTCACAAAGGAAGAAAATTAATGTAGTTCAAGGTCGACAAGTGGGAGTAGGGTAACATGTTTGAGTTCATTTCCTGATCATTGTTCATCAGTTGGTGTCTATCGCTGGCCGGCAAATGTTTTGTATGTACTCGTGTATTAAAGTGTTTAAATGTTTAATAATTTTAGTGTTTAATGTTTTAAACAGTGACGTTTTTGGAAGCCTGATGATGAAGCTTTATATGCTCTGAAATGTACGTAGCAGTAATGTAATTGAAGAACTGTTACGACAGAAAAAGGTAACTTAAACCAGTATTATTTCTACAAGTATTAAATCCTGAAAAACTTACTCTATACCCATACCCTTCTCCATAGCCAAAATTTTGACAAGTTTTACAACACTAAAGTAATCAGATCACTTTCTTACCATGCTAATAGTTTCCAAGTTGGAAGAATGGAATTAGAACACCAGTAAATAATCAAATCCTGTGACCTGCCTAATCTGATAAATCACTCACCACCTGCTTCCTACCCCTCCCCCACTAGCAAACTTCATATATACAAACTAGAAAAAACTGCATCAAAACCTGATTGTTGCTCTATGAATATACAACCACTGTCGCCTACCCAGCAATAGTGCAAGCTAAGTCAGTCTATTCACCTGAGGAAAGTGCCAGTGGCAGAAAAAATTTGTGAAACCGTATTGTTACTGATGTCCTATCCCTCCTAGTATAACAATTCCTGACCTAGTGTCATTTAACCTTACCCAATATTTGTTATATATAGATAATTTTACTATGAGTCACAAATCTGATACTGCTAAAAACAGTATATTGTATATATATATATATATATATATATATATATATATATATATATATATATATTGGACGATGATGCTTATGTAGCTATCAATCCAGATTTTGGCTTCGAACATTCAAGACCTTTTGTTTCAAATATATGTTTCAAAAATAAAACGAGGTTTAAGAATTATAGAACGATAATAGTGAAATCATTGAAAATGATGAGAAATACTACTGAAATTAAAGTGGAGCAAGACAAACGATGAACTTGACAATTGCAGTGGTGATTTGTAATAATAGACCAAAACGATAAAGGATTCTAAAACCATTCATGTTATGAGTATATATTTTAAACCTCAAAATGGTAAGAGTTTAAAGTTCCCTTCTGTCAATTTTGTTCACTGATTACTTACATAGTCAATAAAACAGATATACCCATGATAAAAATTTATACCCTTTCAAAAAATAGTCTTGGCTAGAGTTACTCAACAACTATTTTTAAGGATTGTTCAGCCCAAAAGCAGGTTTCTGGAAACAAAAGGTTTTTCTAAATATTCTAGAAAGGTTCGTGTTTTAAAATTTTTTCGTTGCTATTGTGTGATCTTGGCAGCGCCTAATTGGTTATATTAATTTCACCCAGTTAACATTGTTTATATTTAGTAGAAGTTCATTTTATTGTATTCCATTCTAGGATCTAGGTTAAAATGTAGATAATTATTAATGTAGATAAGTTTATTGGTTTTATATCATGTTTGTTTAGATGTAATGTAGTTTTTAGCACTTGAAAAATATTTGGGTTTTACCAAATCGAAACGTCGTCATTGGTATTTTTCATGTAATAATGGCAAATGTCCAACACCTTTGTCTTCCTCAGTAAGTGATAATCAACAGATCTGAAGTGCCAGTACTCCACTTTTGACATAAAACTCTCGAAGATTTATAGATGAAAAGGTGTTGAATTTGAAGATTGTTTAATGTACAGTTTAATGGGAATGAACTAGCTCTAATTTTTTGTAAGTAAACATTCAAATAAAGTAATTTTGGGTTTTTATTATTTTTTAAATGTAAGTCTTGTGCGCACCACCCCAACATTGTATGTATACTGAATTCTCTAATATATTAGAGCAAAATTGATACTTTTCAAAGTTGCTTCGTTGAAAAACTTCTTAAATTGTAAAATTTCCTTATTGATTTCATTTTGTTGTGTGGAGTTGTTGG
>JAQJVL010007618.1:0-23124 GCA_035578905.1 Stictocephala bisonia
CTTAGCTTAAAAGCTCCTGATGACTTTCCTGCCAACTATGTGACACACTGCCATCCATCCTCACACCTTTCCACAGAAATGAAAGTATATGATCACAATGTAGAACACTTTATGACAATTTTTGCTTTTATATTTTCAGTAATATTTTAAATGTTTAAAGGATGGAACGTAAACATGTTAGTAAGCATTAGACATGAATAAATTGATAAGATATAGCTAACATTTATAATGCAATAAATCAACTTATTGAAAAAAGTGTAGTTCATAAACAGAACTAGTGAATGTGATGATTTAATTATTTAACTTTTATTTATTTATCATCAACCCTTAAAAGTTAAACGGCAAGTTGTAGTTTTTTAAAACACAATAATACCTTAACAATATGTCAATGTTTGTTTTACGTCCGTTTTCCTTAGAGAGTTAGTTAGTTTCTTTTCATGTAACCAAAGTCCTGTAACAATAAAGTACCCCTTTGAACAGTGTACATCTTAAAATTATGAAGGTTTTGACCTTTTACATTTATACTTTAAATAGTGAAGAAATAAAATATATATTTACTGGAAACAATAACAATTAGACATATCAACCATAAATCAATAAAATAACACTGAAATATTATTTAGCGGTATATATTATGATCACAAATAAGAGCTGATGTAGAAGAATATTCAATTTGGAATAAAAGTTAATAACTTACCGGATAAATGTTGAACACATGATGTAGACTATAAACATGTTTACGACTGCGGTAGTGGATGAACATGTGTTTTTTGCATGGACAATAGTTTCATATGACAGCCTAAATGTAAAACAGCTTGTATAAAAACTGTTCGTTTGTTAACCTGTTTTTATTTGCAAAATCTATATTTAAAAAAAAAACATACATTGTTAAATGAGAACTTAAGTATACGTTTCAGATTAATTATTAGCTTATAGTTTATAACACCATTTATAATCTAACAATTTGAAATATTAATAAAACAATTATATTTATTTTTGGATGGGTTTGCTTTAGCTATTATATTAATGAAAATGTATCAAGGAAAAATGCACGGAAACAATTGATACAATTAAAATAGCAAGTATTAAAAACGTAAAAAATGCTAGAAATAAAATTACTTGCTGTTCTGATTAATATTCCTTTGATAAAATTTATAGATGGTTCAGAATACATTTAAATTTGAAAAAATGTGATTTTTTATGTATGGTGCTACACACTGCCTGTTAAGCACTTAATGAGAAACCTCTTTGCCACAGGTGCGTTTAGATATAGGGGCGAGGTAGTCTGGATTGCAACCTGTGTGCGTCCCTTAAAGATTTTTCAATTTAGCTTTAACATAATAGTTTGTAAACTATTTCTGTTGTGAGATATATTTTTTCTTAATTTATTTATGAGTTTAAAAAAATAAAATAAAAATGCTGTTATTGCAATCGAGTGTTTTTTACATCGATTTCCGTAAAACCCTTAGTCTTTAGACTAAATGACCTCGACGAATTATATTTTTATATTGACCTTAATATTCATAAATAATACTTAATATAGCCTTATACATAACATATAATAAAACATTTTTATGCTAGAACTTAATTAATTATTGCAGCCCCTTATGACAAGATCAACAATACATTTTTTTTAAATTGGTTTGTGAGATATAAGATTAAACAGGAGAAATAATTTACATATGTGGAGAAAAATATGAAAACCCTATTACGGTAACCTTCACGCCAAGTGTTGTTGAGAGCAACTTCTGCCCTACGGACAAGTTCCTCAGCCGAGTATTTAGGCTGATCTCTAGCAGCACCCAGCTGATTAGATATGTTTGAATCTTGCACAGAGTCATGCATGATATTGGCAGCGTCACGAAAGAAGACACATGGACACGTCTACAGATATTGTGGACAAACCTGCAAGTGCAGTCTTTTACATATTTTAGATTCATTTAGAATCTTCTAATGTTATTCTGTTCTCATATGTATCTACGTATGAAACTGCACTAATAACAGACTATGGAGAGTATGTCGGATTGAACAGGATGCACCGTAACCAGTTCCGACAATACTGGTCGGAACTGGTCCATCCCTCGTAATCTGCCAAGCGCCCTCTGAGTGACATAAGTTATGTGGTTTGGAAACGAGAGGGACTTCAAGTGTCTTGGCAGTGCCACTTACAGTAATTATGTGGTGTTAACACCGTTATCCCTGAGGTGTAGTAATATTTCAGGCTTTTAAAAGTAATGATTAATTCTTCATTGTCAGACGAAGAAACCTATTTTCTGTTAAAAGATTTGTATTTTACTACACAGATTTTACTTATTATAAATATTTAATAAACGAAACACACTATTAAATATGATTACAGTGGATATTTTACTTAATCCAAAAATTGTTACAGTTGTGTGTCAATATGCTTTTCTGACATTACTGACAGACAGTTTCTTTTTCTTCACAAAGAGCAATTATATTATGTGATATGATACTATAACAAATATTACAAATAAAACATTATTATATTCTTTCTTACAAAACACTTTCCTCTTAATATAACCAAGATTATTACTGCCTCTCTATTACTGCCACTTTTCTGTCCAAAACAGATAAAAATATGTGGAAAGTATAATTTTATAATATGACAAATGTATACATAATAGTTTTATTCCAACAAAATAAACGTCACACTACAAGCGTTCAGTACTATAAAAGTGCAAATATTTGAAAGTCACAAAATTACTGAAGTTAATTTTCAATATATTCTAAAAGTTTGTAATAAGAGTTCGATTACGGTAGCTGGATTGTTTATTTTATACAAAAAAACTAAAAAAAGTTAAAAGCGTAGTATGATAGGCAGAGTAATTTGGATTATTATGTAATGTTTAATAGTATGTTTTCAACAAACAAAAAAGGAAAGACAACAGGCCATATGATTTAACATTTATCATTGTAATGAATTCAAACATCATAATTTTACTGATTATGACCAAGTATTCAAAAGTAACCCTGTTTGAAAACCAGTTCCATTCCTTTGTGAATCACTTTAGTCTGAGAGTAAACTTGGTGTACTGACATTGATCCGAGTAATAATTGTACTTTGTGTACTTATATTAAAGTCGTGTTATTTTATTTTTTTCGTTATTTATAAGAACAAGCAATTTTTTAATTATACTTAATTGTGTACAAGAATTTTTTGTAACTAGTCAGATTTACTTTGTAAGACAGGTTTTACTAACTGAGTGGATGTCTACTTGTTTTACTAACTGAGTGGATGTCTACTTGTTTTCCTAACTGAGTGGATGTCTACTTGTTTTACTACCTGAGTGGATGTCTAGTTGTTTTACTAACTGAGTGGATGTCTACTTGTTTTCCTAACTGAGTGGATGTCTACTTGTTTTACTACCTGAGTGGATGTCTAGTTGTTTTACTACCTGAGTGGATGTCTAGTTGTTTTCCTAACTGAGTGGATGTCTACTTGTTTTACTAACTGAGTGGATGTCTAGTTGTTTTACTAACTGAGTGGATGTCTAGTTGTTTTACTACCTGAGTGGATGTCTACTTGTTTTACTTACCTGAGTGGATGTTTACTTGTTTTACTACCTGAGTGGATGTCTAGTTGTTTTACTACCTGAGTGGATGTCTAGTTGTTTTCCTAACTGAGTGGATGTCTACTTGTTTTACTAACTGAGTGGATGTCTACTTGTTTTCCTTACTGAGTGGATGTCTACTTGTTTTACTACCTGAGTGGATGTCTACTTGTTTTCCTAACTGAGTGGATGTTTACTTATTTAACTACCTGAGTGGATGTCTACTTGTTTTACTACCTGAGTGGATGTCTAGTTGTTTTCCTAACTGAGTGGATGTCTACTTGTTTTACTACCTGAGTGGATGTCTACTTGTTTTACTACCTGAGTGGATGTCTACTTGTTTTCCTAACTGAGTGGATGTCTACTTGTTTTACTACCTGAGTGGATGTCTACTTGTTTTACTACCTGAGTGGATGTCTACTTGTTTTCCTAACTGAGTGGATGTTTACTTATTTAACTACCTGAGTGGATGTCTACTTGTTTTACTACCTGAGTGGATGTCTACTTGTTTTCCTAACTGAGTGGATGTCTACTTGTTTTACTACCTGAGTGGATGTCTAGTTGTTTTACTAACTGAGTGGATGTCTACTTGTTTTCCTAACTAAGTGGATGTCTACTTGTTTTACTACCTGAGTGGATGTCTAGTTGTTTTACTACCTGAGTGGATGTCTAGTTGTTTTCCTAACTGAGTGGATGTCTACTTGTTTTACTACCTGAATGGATGTCTACTTGTTTTACTAACTGAGTGGATGTCTAGTTGTTTTACTACCTGAGTGGATGTCTACTTGTTTTCCTAACTGAGTGGATGTCTACTTGTTTTACTAACTGAGTGGATGTCTACTTGTTTTCCTTACTGAGTGGATGTCTACTTGTTTTACTACCTGAGTGGATGTCTAGTTGTTTTACTACCTGAGTGGATGTCTAGTTGTTTTACTAACTGAGTGGATGTCTACTTGTTTTCCTAACTAAGTGGATGTCTACTTGTTTTACTACCTGAGTGGATGTCTAGTTGTTTTACTACCTGAGTGGATGTCTAGTTGTTTTCCTAACTGAGTGGATGTCTACTTGTTTTACTACCTGAGTGGATGTCTACTTGTTTTACTAACTGAGTGGATGTCTAGTTGTTTTACTACCTGAGTGGATGTCTACTTGTTTTACTACCTAAGTGGATGTCTACTTGTTTTACTACCTGAGTGGATGTCTAGTTGTTTTACTACCTGAGTGGATGTTTACTTGTTTTCCTAACTGAGTGGATGTCTACTTGTTTTCCTAACTGAGTGGATGTCTACTTGTTTTACTACCTGAGTGGATGTCTACTTATTTTACTACCTGAGTGGATGTCTAGTTGTTTTACTACCTGAGTGGATGTCTACTTATTTTACTACCTGAGTGGATGTCTAGTTGTTTTACTACCTGAGTGGATGTCTACTTGTTTTACTATCTGAGTGGATGTCTACTTGTTTTACTACCTGAGTGGATGTCTACTTGTTTTACTATCTGAGTGGACGTCTACTTGTTTACCTAACTGAGTGGATGTCTACTTGTTTTACTACCTGAGTGGATGTCTACTTGTTTTACTAACTGAGTGGATGTCTACTTGTTTTACTAACTGAGTGGATGTCTACTTGTTTTCCCAACTGAGTGGATGTCTACTTGTTTTACTAACTGAGTGGATGTCTACTTGTTTTACTACCTGAGTGGATGTTTACTTATTTAACTACCTGAGTGGATGTCTACTTGTTTCCATGAGTCCAAGTCAGTTTGGAGGTTGTAGATAACAACATTTGTATCAACAACCCTTATAATAAATAATAAGATATAAAAAAAATATTCAACAAAAAACCAACATTTTATCTTAAATATGTAATGATAACTAAGTATTTTGTAAAAATTATATTTATTTACGATTTAATCTAGCTAATTGAACTACTGCAACATGTTTAATAATCAAAAATAACATATATTTGGTATAACTGTTTTAAAATATACTTTGATGTCTTCAGTGTAAAGTACATTTGACAAAATTGTGAAATTCTTGACAATATTTAATTAATTAAATATTGTTTAAATTTAAACTATCTAATTGTACATGTTCCTGAACACACTTCAAGAAATAAATGAAGTGTAGACAAAGGAGTACAAAGAATCCACTTTGAAATTCAAATGATATCATCCTTACGGACAGAGATGGACTTTAGAAAGCAAAAAGGGCTAAGCTGAACGGTATTGTACTTGATCAATAAAAAACTTTTTGTCTTTAGGATGGAAAAATAAATTTGTTTACTTTAAACTCTTTTAATAACGTTTTTAATGACTAAAAAAAGTAGGATGTCAATTTATTATGTTTATCAATTAATGATTTATTACTTCGATATAAATTATATGTAAGTACATCAACATAATTTGCTATATACAAATATATGGTATATTAATGTTTTAATTTAAAACTAGTAACAAATCAAGCCTATTTCAATTAGAAGGGACATTTAATCACAATTACTTTCTAAAACTTTAAATTACTCAACGTAACGAGGCTTGATTTTTAATTTACTTATTTCCGTATCTTGGTGATTATAAATATTAATAATTAAATTGGTCGGTAGCGTAGTTCGCTCAATCCCAGCTTCATGTGCTAAAGGTTTTCTCAGTTCGATCCCAATTACAGTCAATACATTTTGAGAAGGATCAGCTGATAATCACCGGCTGTTCATTTGTCATTGGGTTATTAATTAATTACACTTTCTAAGGAATAGTCGGCCTTAGTTTGTAACAATGACTACATTCGCTCATCTACACTCATTCGAAATCCATATTTCTACCATATCTTGACGATCGGCGTCTTATAAATAAATAAATAAATAAATAAAATTTATATGAACAAATTGTTTAGGTAATCCTTTAGAAGAATGTTTATGTTTAATGTTCACATACATATTTTACTAATTTATTTAGCAGCTTCCATATGGCAAATGAGCACGCTTAAGCAAGTGAGGGGGAACATTCAACTTAATACAATTTTATCATTCTAAGAAATACCAGAACTCATATTGAAATTTAAATAAAGTAGGAGGCATGTTGAAGTGTACTTTTATGTGTTGTCTTGCGACGAATTTTATGATTTATTCACATTCTAAGACTACTACTAAGTACAGTGGCGTGTACTTAAGGTGCTGATACTATTACTATATGTATGAAGTCACTTTTATTACTCATTTGTAAATTTAAATTTTCATAATTACTTACCTACATCTACTACCTATACAAAGGAAATTCAAATGAGTTAAATGGATTGGAAACCTTTTGAAGACCCCCTGACACTGTTCGGTTGTCAACGGTCGAGGAGCTCCTTTTCACTTGATGCCAAGAGATATTCTCGAATTGTGAATATCAGCAAAGGTAGGTGATAATGTCTTCTTGAGCTCATACAGTGCCAAACGTAGTGTTAGTTAATTATTTGCAATATGGAAGTATCAATAACATTAGCTTTTATACAATCACAAACATTTTCATGAATTTTTGTTCCGTAGAAAATATTCGATCAAATACGCAATAAAAATTCAATTGCTGTTAAATTATTTTTTTTAGCTAGTAATAGGAAATAATAATTTATTTTTTTATATGGCAGTATACAGCGTTTGGAGTCCAGATATAAGGCACAATGTACAATTACATGGATTCCTGCGTCTTGTTCACCAACTCAGTTACAAAAGCTCTGTAGTATGTTAATACAGCATTAACTTTAAAAAATATTCTTGTTTTTAAGTTCAGTCTATAAACTAAAAAAAAGACTGTTTTAAATAGATTGCAGCATTTATTGATGGTTTAAAGTTTTTACTTGGTAGTAGATAAAAAGCTCAGGAGCCAGGCTCACTTTGACATTTAGACTTTCAAGATGGCGGCGGTCACGTGACCGGATCCAAGATGGCGGCCGGAACCGGATCCAAGATGGCGGCGGTCACGTGACCGGATCCAAGATGGCGGCCGGAATCGGATCCAAGATGGCGGCCGGAACCGGATCCAAGATGGCGGCGCCCATTTCCCGCCAAATTTTCTAACCTCACTTTTCCTAACCTCAAATTTCCCGCCAAATTTCCTAACCTCAAATTTCCCTCAAATTCCCAAATTTCCCTCAAAATTCCCACATCATACTATATGAAATACACTGTTAACCTTGTTATACTTTATAAAATACACTATTTAAAATACAGTCTTAACCTAACTTTTTCCATGTTATACTATATAAAATTCACTTTTTTGTCCAATATGGCGTCTTTCTCTTGTTATACTATATAAAATTCACTTTTTTTGTCTAATATGACGTCTTTTTCCATGATATACTATATAAAATTCACTTTTTTTGTCCAATATGACGTCTTTTTCCATGATATACTATATAAAATTCACTTTTTTTGTCCAATATGGCGTCTTTCTCTTGTTATACTATATAAAATGAACTTTTTTTGTCCAATATGGCATCTTTTTCCATGTTATACTATATAAAATGCACTTTTTTTGTCCAATATGGCGTCTTTTTCCATATTATACTATATAAAATGCACTTTTTTGTCCAATATGGCGTCTTTTTCCATGTTATACTATATAAAATGCACTTTTTTGTCCAATATGACGTCTTTCCCTCCTCAAAATTCCCTTCCCAAAATTCCTCATCCAATATGGCGACCTTTCCCTTCGGGTACTTCCGGCGACCGTCGGCTACCTTCGTACACGTCGTCTGCTGGTCGGGAACGCATGCGCACCTTGTTACTCTACTCTATGTGCTCAACCCGATCGCAGCGCCCCTAGCGGCAACGTCAATCGGAGCGGACCTGGTGGCATCAGCTGTGCGTGGGTGACGCATGCGCATGGACTTGCTACTCTGTGGCAATATACACCATAACAAAGCGCGCATGCGCGGGAACTTGCTACTCTACTCATATATACACTATAACAAATGCAATACTCTATGTGGCTGACGTGATCGTCAGCGCACCCTAGCAGCGAAACATAATATATATTAAACAAATTAGACAAAAAGCTATCAACCCTTCGTAGTCCAGTGGTTAGCGTACCCGACTTCAGTGTTTGTCGTGTGTGACGTAGATGGATCGTTCAAAGATGTGTCTATAGGCACAATGTAGGATTCAAAGTCACAGTAGATGGTAAATGGGACTTTATGACATAGTGTGTAATTTGTGAAGGACATGTGAGTCGGATGCGGAACCACTCGGACACAAGGTTGTTTTTTTTTTATTCGTGCAACTAAACGACTCAAATTTCATACATACACAATAACAAATGTCGATTGCAAATGCACACCTGGCTGCAACCTTATCGAGGTACGTATGGTGTCGACAACCTACAGGCTTAACTACTACTACAGCATGCACAAACATATTACGTAGATACTCACTCTGTATGGTCGGTAGACTGTTAGTACAAAGCCTCTGAAGGAACGTCAACCTCCTCTACCAGCTCAGAGGTCACTCTTTTGATTTTTAAGGGTAAACAAAGAGGCTCCCACAGGTCTAGACCATATACCCCTGTGGTACGGAGAAACAAACCCATGTAATAAGCCCCATCCATCGCTCATTACGTTGGTAGCCATCCTGCCACCTTTCCATAGAGATTTACTCTAGGTGTTTATAGTAAACCTCGTAGACCATGTAACTTGCGAACAAGATACACGGTATGAAAATCAATGGGATGCAGATTCTTTTCCTGTTTTCTTCAAATGCTTTGCAGCACCCGCAGTCGTGTACTCGATTTTCTGGTGTTTTGAAACACTTAAACATCTTGCAGCAATGCTCCATCTTTCTGAAACAATAACAACACACATAAGAAAACAACTCATAACAAAAGAACTTGTTACTTTGCTCTCAAGTTAACATACATACCTGGAAAACGTGTACAGCAGACGTGGATCCAACTTCTTTGATCAGTACCAAGTTGTCCGGTATTGATTCCCCCTCATGCAAAGTGTCGACATATCTTCTAGGTAGAAACACCTTGATGTCCTCCTCCAAATGTGGATCAAACAGTATCGCAACGAGAGTATCACCGTATTTCGTACTTATGCGTGTAATACTTTTGACTGGATACTGAATGTTGGATGACAAATCTCCAACCTTGACAGTAATATAATTCATCGGAGTAGCAGCGTTGAAACGTTCGACAAAAGATGCCATGATAGACTGATAAGAAAAGTGGAAATACGAGTCCTTTTATACTCTCAGTTGACCTTGAGAGTCACGGGGGAGTATTGTGCCTCCTACCCCGAAGGCCTATGCACTCCGTTTGTCCTTACATTCCCAGACAAGACTATGACCCAAGTTTCCACACCACCCAAGAGGTATAGGGTCATTGCACTCTGTGCATTGGCGCGTTTTTTATTATAGTGAGTTTCCCCAGTAGGCCTAGTCTCACTAGCCGTGAGAACGGCTGTTTATTGTAACTTGCCCCAACCATCGCAAGCTACGGTGGTAGCCACTCCATAACAAAATTGCTACCTCCCAGTATTATTTTTATACTTTTTTTGGATCCCCTGTAAGTCTAGCCGCCACTTTACTTGGAGAAGCCTTTCAATGTGACGTACAGACTTACAAAGGGCTTTTATTTTTCTTGTTACTAAAATATCCATTACTCACACCCTGGACTTATGAGTTTTAAGTCAGCCATAGAGTGTAACATTCAAGCAAACTGTACAAGGACCCGGGCTGCGACTTGAGGTTTTACGGGTTTTAATCCAACCTCAAGCTGCAGGACTGTCTCAGGTCTTACACGTTTTAAAGCTGCCTTAGAGAACAGTCGGACATTTTTTATTAAATTTGGGTCGTCCCCACCTTGTCAGTTCATGTCCTGGTCTTACGGGGATTAGCCCAGCCATAGGACGCAAATTCACACAGACCTATGGATACGATAGTAACAATTTTTATCAAAATTTTCACAGTAAAATTACACACATTTAAAAGCAAGCATTTTTTTGTAGTAAAACTGAGCACTTACTAAGGCGCACTTGCCATCACTAGCATGTTGCGGTATACAACAAGGTAAAAACGTATACATGTCGGGAACTGTCCAAGACTCGTCGAGTTCATGAACATTCCCGTGAAATTTGGAAAGAAATAACTTTTTCTCCAACCCTTTGGTATAGACTATATCAAAAGGTTTTAGTAAGCTACGAACTAGTTTGAATTTAAAAGGTACACATCCCTCCTCCCAAAGTATTTTGTGAAAATTACGCTCACACCAATTGTTAGCTTTCCGAGCAGCACTATTCAACTTACTTTCAGGATAAGGAGACTTGAAAACTATATTTACATTTACAAAAGGACCCACAACGACAAATTCTTTAACGATAAATCTATTCCGATTGTCTTTGAACCCATGAAACTCCACCACAGCCGGTGTCGACATGACTACTGTGGGTTTTGTCTTGACGGCTCCATCCTCTCAACTGAATAAATTAATTTAGTTTGATTATTATATATTATCCCCCCTCCCCTTTTATTACATAACCGTTCTTACTGTACTTGTTAAAAGATTGTACATTAAATGTGCATCGTGAATTATTAAACAGTAAGCTGTAGTCTTGTCCGGTAAATTATTTTTAAATTCAAATTCGATGCGTACATCGATAGGTCCAGACTTGATTGAATCATTCTGCTTGGAGCAGTCAATTACAAAGATTGGACATTTCGATTTAAAAGTATCCAAGTCCATGATGGGTGAATTGGAAACACCGTAGTATGAAGACTGAAATTTGGCGTACATTTCATAGAATAAACTCCAATCACCTCGGATATTGTCGTAGGGATAGTAACTTGAATTGAGGTATAACTTGATATCCATTAAATCACAATGGTCAAAACCTGACATGTTCTTTTTTATGTTATTTTTCCTATCAGTTTGAAACGCTAGTATCACATAGCGGGGTTTCTCTATCTGCGATGACGTTTTTACAGTCCAATTATGTCTCTTTGTTTGTGGGAGCGTGGGATATTCGTGACACTCCCACGACCTAAAGGGAAGATGAATCGGTGTGTCTTTATCGACGAGTCTTAAAAGTTTTTCTTTGTAACTATCGGAAACAGTCAAGTGTGGCACACGCCAGTACAAGTCGGTTATTTCCAGAGTGTGTGATAGCGCATCCTCTGATAACATCACATCCGTGTTGTTGGCTGACCGCAGCAGAATCAATTCTTGTTTTGTATTTACAATAATTTTCCTGTAATCTTCCATGAAACCAAAGAGTAATTTTAATGGAACAGCAAAAGTAAACTCAGTTGTATTTTTTGATGACTCTGGACCGAACCAACAAGCATTTTCCAATGCATTTGTTTCATTCTGTCTAAGTGACAGTAAACTTTTAATAGTTGATACAACACCCAAGTTTTTAGTACGGTCCACTGTTATACCAGAAACTTCGTATCTAATATCTTCAAACAAGTACGCCATAGCGTTATTAATCAGAGGCACGTCTGCGACTACACCGCCAACCTTTTTGGCTGTAATTTTACCAGAAATATGCAGAGAACTTTCAAACGGGGCAGTAATAATGTCCTGTTGACTGACGGCGATACGTATTTCATCATTGTTTTTGAAAGTTGAAGAGGCGTACGGTTTGTGTGTGTGATACTCACAGCTTGTAATAACATCGCTGTATTCGACTTCTCCCTCAATTTCCAACATTTTTTACTTTTATTTTAAATCCTAAGGATCTTAAAAGCTTTCTATTGCTCGATGTTAACACCTGGAGTGTTTTAGGTCTAATGACCTGTTTTGGCACAGTTGTTTCCCTAAATACTAATCCCATTGCTTCGTCTTAAGTGTAAGCGTAACGAAATTGTTTCGTTTCTAAAGTTTATCAACTTCCCTTGTTGATCTCTCAACTCACAAGTAATGTAATTCAAAGCTTGCACACTCACAGGTAAATATATCACGTTATGAGGTGTTTCAATTATTTTGTAGCCAGGTGGAACTGACGGATAAAATTCGTGTATTATATGGCTTTCCTGACCGTTCTGATACGAGCCTCTTGTCACGTTACATGTAACTCGAACGACATTTACTGAGTTAATGTTAACTTCATTCTCAGACATGTATGTTTTATTGGCTTCGTATACAGTTTTATTAAAACCGAGCAAGGTAGCCAGGCTGTTTCCTGTTTCAAAGTGAATGGGCTCGCTACAATTAATTTCGACTTTCAAAGTACTATTGTTTGGTTTTAAACTGAATTTTACACCAGTTTTTATGTTATTGTTAATGTAATTCTCTAAATCGCTAATCTCGTAGGAGCCAGTCGGAATTTTCATTACAGTGTCCCCGTAGTGGAATGTGTCGTTCACATTTTCTTCTACATTCGGTATTGAGTTGTACGTTGTGAGATCGATCAAACCAATTTCCCAATCACCTGTCGATAAATCGATCGAAGGAAATATGTCACAACTTAACGTTGAACTCTGTCCACTAAGGCAAAACATTATCAACGAGGAACTCTAAACACAAGTGCCCACAAAGTACTGAGTCAAAATCCTGTTGTCTTTCATTGTTATACTTTATATTAACACTGGGACCCCAATACATAATCAATTCCATAGGAGGACGCAAGTTACCAAAACTGTCATAGTACAAAACCTCGTTACCTAGCTTTTTATAACAAACCCAATGTGTTCCTTCCCCCTGTATACTGTCCAAATTAATAATTGCGCTTTCGTTCAATCTAGGTTTATTCGGAAGTGTGTCCCTCATGTAAACACCTCGAAAGTGTGGAATGTTTAATTTTTTAGCGTAGGTAACAAGTTCGTGGTTTGATAGGGCGTGTCCGGGAACGTAGACTAATTTGAAGTTTTTTTTTTTCTTCTTACAAGTGCATTTCTTTTTGTTTTTAGGTGCATTCTTAACACCTCGACCTACCCAGGGTCTTAGATACAACCCCTCACCCTTCTTTCTCTTATGAGAACCACCCAACTTTGCTTTCGCCTTCATGGCTGTTGTAACTACCCAAGCTGCGGCTTTCTCACCCACAGACGAATCTGATGCCTTAAACCTTTGCCAAGCTCGTTCGGCCAAGTCTCTGTCAGCTTGCGCTCTCCGCGCTGTGTCTGAATACTGTGAGTAGGCTATGTCGTGGGCCTTGCAGGCTTCGTCCAGACCGTTTATTCCCTGATCACCACGAGCTAATCTCTTCTTTAACTTGGTGCCACCCCCACAGTACCTGTATCCTGGCAGGTGAAGTTCCACTGGCAGTAGATCAATACCCCTGTTTAAGGCTGTTCCAGCTAAACTTCCAATTCCTTCGAGTGCACTAGAAACAAGTCCTCTTCCACGACGTGACGATTTCTTCTTCATTATATGTGTCTCTTACGAAGGTTAGTTGAAGAATGAAGGGACTTAGCTATATTTCACTTTATATTACCCCTCACCTTGTTCACCGAAAATTTCAGTCCAGTTTATGTAGTTATCGGCAGTCAGTGTTTCTGTACTCCGCCCTTTAGCACCATGAATATGGGAAAAAAGTACCTGACCGAATTTTCTAAGTTGTTTTTCAGATTTAACGCTGTTTTCATAAATCCGCCCCTCCAGTGCACTAACCGTATCTTTAAGTGATGTCAGTACTGAACTTATAGTTGTTGTTTGTTGACCTAATATTTCCAAAATATGCGATTTTGCTTCGGTTAACACTTTTAGGTTTACAGCCTCGTCCATTTCTTTCGCATCTCTAACAGATTTAATTCCCATATTATCAAAGTCCCAGTTGTCCTTGTGTTTCTTTGGACAGTTTGCCAGTAGATATGACTTGGTTACAACATCTTGATTATCATGTGGGTCAGCTACAGAAACTAAACGTCGCTTTTCAAAACTCCAATAACTACTAGTTTTAACAGGAACGACAGCATCTACGTAACGTTTGGTCGCCGCATGATTCGGACCTGTAGGGTCCTTTACCCTTGTTATAAGCCTATCTCCTACGTTGACTGTTTTTTGTTGGTACAGTACACATTGTTCACCTATAGTTTTTAAATTCACGGCATCTCCGAGCTCCTTTGGTGATGCTAAATTTTCTATTCTTTTGTTACGCGCAGAATAGCTGTTTTGTAAGTTTGGCATTGTGTTAGCCTCAAAGTATGTTCTCGTAACAACATCGTTGTCTGCCACGGGCACACCGACGTTAACCATTCGTTTATTTTCAATATCATAGTTTCCTTCAGGTGTTAGTTTAAAACCTTCGCCCTGTGGTCCTTTGCCACTTACATTGCCCTCTGAGGGCAAGACACGTCCAAACTTGTCCACAGACATAATCTAACTGATGAAAATATACGTATGAAAATACTTTTTATACACAAAATAAGTATCCATGTTTACTAGTCGAATCTCAACTGACTAATGATTTGTAACGGCTATTACCAGCTCCTGATATAATTTTAGCTTCTTTTAATTCTTCGATTATGTTTTGAATTTCGTTCCTATGGTTAGCATTTCCGGCCTCTGTCGAAGCTATAATAAGTTTTAGTCTATCACATAATTCGTTTGGATTGTCCCAATAGGAAATGTCACGTGATCTAAAGTCTTTTAGCCCTTTACCGTACATTTGTT
The DNA here is from genome assembly GCA_035578905.1 of Stictocephala bisonia. Classification (NCBI taxonomy): domain Eukaryota; kingdom Metazoa; phylum Arthropoda; class Insecta; order Hemiptera; family Membracidae; genus Stictocephala; species Stictocephala bisonia. The sequence goes on from JAQJVL010007618.1 coordinate 15,168, forward strand.
TGGGGAATAATACGGAAATTATGTTTTTATATTTTATGGACTTTGTCGGTCGGTTAATGAGATTATGAGGTAAATAACCTTTTCTATGCGCATTCGTTTTTATCATTACATCTTTATAAGCGTCCAAATCATCTTGCGTGTATACCTTTTCATCGGGTTGTCTTTTAAATAATAATTCGTAAAGGCCTTCGGTTCCTCTGTACTGTACATTGTTCAAGTGGATGTTTCCTTCGTTGTCAAATGTAAGCAGTTGATTACCCACCATTAATTTATCACCGTCTATATGTGGTCCGTATATGTTGTCCATTTTATTCTTAACACCGGCTTCGTCTTTTAAAAGTTTTAACATGTATTTTTGTGTTATGGGTGCGTTAAATGTCTCTAAAACGTACTGTGACGCCTCATGAAACTTTTCGGGACTTTGTATCAATTGGCTAACTGAGGGTGGAGGGGGAGACGATGTTTCAAACACTTGTGTGTCTTGAATAAACGATGGTCCCTTAGGCGTTGACATATAGTCTGGCTTAAAATTATCCTGCTCGTCTACACTGAGGTCCATAGGCTCCTCCTTTGGTTCATTTTTTATATCTGCTTTGTTTCTAAGTTCAGTTAAAATTGGTTTGTACTGTTTTTCTAATGTTTGTTCGGTATACATGTTACCCAACTTGAAAGCACGATACTTGCGGCGGACAGCATCTTGCAGCTGTATAATTCTTCTCGTAAGAGTTTGATGTTTACTGTTTTGCGACATGTTACAAAGAGTTTGTTCTAGTTGTGGACCACACAGAGGCTTGTCACTAACTGTTGTTGAAACTTAAAGTAGGTCGTATTTATATTACGAGACTAGAAACTTGTCAAAGCTAACTCTGTATCTCCCTTTATCCAATTCACAGTCCTTACTAATACAGAAAAAACTGTACTTATCTTTCCAAGCTAAAGCGCACATTTCTCGAAACTTTTCAAAAGTCATGTCCGTATTTACATGATCATTGTAAACATGTTTGAGATTTGTTTCGTCCTGTTTGAATAAAATAATCAAGTTTGTATTATCTCTCACCAACTGTTTGGGTATCCTACTATAGGTTTGTCCTATATAAAAGGAATCAATGTTATTATGTCGACCCATGGTAAAGTAGTTGCGTATATTATCGTGTTTTTCACATGCAATGTCGTCAAAAATCATAATAGAATTGTTTTTAGCTTCTTTAGGTGGTATGACTTTAGTGTTTTCATCAAATACAAAGTATCCAATTTCCTCGGGTAAAACACTTTTTAAAAATTGATACTTGGGTTGATGTAGGGACTTTGAGAAAATGTAAACATTTTCGAACCTTAATCCGTTTGGATCGAACAACATGTTGAAAACAACGTTCGTTTTACCACAATTACTAGGTCCAGCCACTATGCACCTTATAGTGGATGGAAATAATGGTCCGTGTTTAATGTCACTACTTGTGCGTATAGTGTACATGTCAAAGTTTTCGACAGGTAGCTTTGTGTCCTGTTCAATAACACGCATTGTTGAGTTATGAATGAAAGTGTAAGGGAAGTCTTTATTTATACCAAGTCTTTCTTGTTCACCCATGTATTGTGTTTACCGTCGTATCCTACCCATTTAACTAATACTTTGTTTCCTTTTTTTCTAAGTACTTTTTCAACCAGGTATACATCATCTGTTTTGGATTTTTGTAGCTCTTTTTCGTAGAAACTTCCTTTGATGACGTCACCAGTATGGTCTTTGAGGAGGTAGGTTGTAGGAATAGTAGTTTGGACTTTGTACACAGTAAATATCTCGTTAGTCCAGTTGGGTAGGTATCCTTTGTCAAAGACCTTTTTATACTTACTTATCCTCACCTTGTCGCCTACTTTAAAACGGACCTTTTTATCCACTTTCTTGTATTTTTGTCTATTTTTATTAATGTTTTTTCTGACTATGTTTTCATTTCTTTTGTTCACATGACTTGGAGCCATGCCAATAGTTTTGTGTTTTCTTGTGTTGTATTCTTCCAACAAAGAAGGTAGTATCTTGACCCATTGATACTTACCTTGCTCCGTGAACTTTCGCCACATTAATGCTTTGAGACTGCGGTTGAACCGCTCTACGATGGACGCCTTCTTATCACTGTAGCTCGAATAATGGTTTATACCATATAATTTCATTAGCTTTGTGAATCCTACGTTGTAGAATTCTTTACCCGCATCTGTTTGTAAATGTTTCATTTTATTGGACTTTAATACGGGTGTTATGGCTTTAACGATTTCCTGTCCAGACTTGTCCTTGACTGGTATTGCGTAAGCGTATTTGGTAAAGCAGTTGATTACTGTGAGAATGTACTTGTAGCCCTTGTTAAACTTTGAGTATGGTATCATTTCGACCAAGTCAGCTTGGAACAAGTCTTGTATTCCCTTAACTTCTACAGGTCTAGTAGGGAATTTTTTTCTAACTGGAGCATGTAGCTCCCTTGCTATCTGCTCTCTTACACTCATAGTGGAAGAATGGAAGGGTTTAGGTAAAGTTTAACAATTTATTTGGATTTTTTTGGTGTATGGAGCCCCATCCTCGCTCCATACGGTGGCAGTCGACCATAAAAATAATAGAAATAAAGTTTACTGCCTCCCTGCCAATTGTAAAGCCTTACCTAACGAGCAACACACATTCGCTTTTGGATACGGGTTTTTACGCCCCAGAGCCACATTCGCTTTTGGATACGGGTTTTTACACCCCAGAGCCACATTCATACAGTTGTTCGAAAGGTACAGGCACTGTTAGTTGCAAAATTCAGCTAATTATTTCCACAAACATCTCTACCAGCAAATTGAATTAAAGGTAGGCCATTAACAAACCTACAGTTTGGAGAGTATTTTTTATGCTCATCAAATGGAACATCACCCTCTTCCCAACATCCAATATGTATACCACATGAGAAACAGCGAACTGCATCGCTATAATTTAAATAATAAAAGCCAGCTTTTACCATTACATGTGGGTTGAGGAATGGGACTGGCCAATTTAGAAAAGTGTCCAGCCTCACGTTTTCAAAGTGATACTGTGGTGGACCGTCTTTTTTAGAAAGGTAAATTTGTATCAAGTATTGTTGAATTGATTTTGGAAGGTTTAATTGTTTAATTTCGAAAAGGTTGTTAAAGGTTTTACAAAGTTCCACTGCAGCGAGAGAGGCAAGTGAACCGATTGACGCCATTAGTGCGAGTGATAAGAAAGGAATGAGGTAAGGGAGTGGTGGACAGTCATGAGGTAATGGAAGCAGATGTGATAACAGATGACCTTTGAGGTCAGTGTTACATTAATCAGCACAACATGGACGCTCCACGTGCATATCAACCACATGTTAACCCTAGAGGTCAAGTTTAGTGATAACAACGATAAAGCCCAGTCATATTGCGTTTGTTATGGTGTATATTGCCACAGAGTACCAAGTTCCCGCGCATGCGTCACCCACGCACAGCTGATGCCACCAGGTCCGCTCCGATCGACGTTGCCGCTAGGGGCGCTGCGATCACGTCAGCCACATTGCATTTATTATAGTGTATATATGAGTAACAAGGTGCGCATGCGCGCCCGACCAGCAGACGACGTGTGCATCATAGGCTAAGAGCGTACGAAGGTAGCCGACGGTCGCCGGAAGTACCCGAAGGGAAAGACCGCCATCTTGGATCCGGTTGTCATCTTTTTACATTTATTATAGTGTATAGTCCGCCATATTGGATAAGGAATTTTGGCAGGGAATTTTGAGGAGGGAAAGACGCCATATTGGACAAAAAAGTGAATTTTATATAGTATAACATGGAAAAAGACGCCATATTGGACAAAAAAGTGAATTTTATATAGTATAACATGGAAAAAGTTAGGTTAAGACTGTATTTTATATAGTGTATCTTATATAGTATAACAAGGTTAACAGTGCATTTTATATAGTATAACACGGAAAAAGTTAGGTTAACAATGAATTTTATATAGTATAACAAGGTTAACAGTGAATTTCATATAGTATGATGTGGGAATTTGGAGGGAAATTTGGGAATTTGGAGGAAAATCGGGAAAATTGGGGAAAAAGTAAGGTAATTTCGGGAAAATCGGGAATTTGGGGGAAAATCGGGAATTTTGGGGAATTCCGGGAAAAGCGTGGGAAATTTGGCGGGAATTTGAGGTTAGGAAAAGTGAGGTTAGAAAATTTGGCGGGAAATGGGCGCCGCCATCTTGGATCCGGCCGCCATCTTGGATCCGGTTCCGGCCGCCATCTTGGATCCGGTCACGTGACCGCCGCCATCTTGAAAGTCCAAAGGTCAAAGTGGGTCTGGCTCGCCCACCATTTCACTACTCATAAGGTTTTTAAATATTTGTTTTTATTTATTAATAATTTTTTGTATATAGGCCTGATGAGTGTTTCATTTAACAAAAAGTACATTTTAAACTTAGTATTTAGTTAAATTCAATTTTAATAACTGGTTAGTATACTACTAAAAAGAAATTAAGGAGAGAATCCATTATTTGTGCACGTAGAAGTTCGTTTAATACATCTAATCAAATTATCCAAGATGTGAATTTCAATTACTAATGATTATGACCTATTGATTATTTAAAAATTTCGTGTCTGAACCTCTGACATCATTCGGTATCGTAAAACATCTTTCCCTAAAATATTAACATATGTACATAAATAAATGTATAAAATAAAACAGTCACACTTCACTATTAAAACCAAATTTGAAATATTGGCTAATACACACAAAGATCAATACCACTGTATGTGTACGGGTGGGCAAGTGGGTCAATACCAATGCACGTGTACGGGTGGGCGGGTGGGTCAATACCACTCTATGTGTACGGGTGGGCGAGTGGGTCAATACCAATGCACGTGTACGGGTGGGCGGGTGGGTCAATACCACTGCACTTTTACGGGTGGGCGGGTGAGTCAATATCACTGCACTTGTACGGGTGGGCGGGTGGGTCAATACCACTGCACTTGTACGGGTGGGAGGGTGAGTCAATATCACTGCACTTGTACGGGTGGGTCAATACCACCGACTTGACGGAAAAATGTAAACGACTTTCATCACAATCGTACAAAAACTTAAAAATCCCAGTAAAGTAAAATTTAAAAAAAATAAAATATCGAGAAGCAAACTCAAACTGTCTGAAGACTGCAGACAAACTTCCCTTTCAGAAGGTTGTTGATAATGGGAGATAGTCATGACCGTCATTTATCTGACATAAAATAGGTTAAGAAAAGTGTCAACGATCTCTCAATCTTGAAGTTATCTAGTTTCTTAAAGAATGATTGTGTCAATTTTGGTATTTAATAAAATAATTTTTAACCTTGAAAAGATACCATAGTGCAGAGGAATATTGATAACCTGAACAGGATGTCCCCCGTTAGCGATACTCATGACAACAATAAGTTGAATAAAAGCTTATCCAGTATACAACAATCAAATTATACAACAAAGTTATATATTTTTTCTTTTTTTTCTTCTTTTTCTTTTTCTTTTTTTTCTTTACCTTACTCTGCCCATTCCTCATAAACTATTGATCTGTGCGAGGAACTTAATCAGACAGAGTAAGGGGGTGAACCAGTACAGCAGAAGGTGAATACTACTAATAAATCTTCCAGTCTAGGCTAGATTCGAACCAGCGCTAACTCTAACCCAAGCTCAAAGTCCTGACGCCTTAGACCAGTCGGCCACCGGCTCACCCAACTTAATTAATAAGTATTCACCGAAAGAGTTTAATGTAAGTTTTACTGCTGGTTGCTCAATAACCCCTTTTACTCAGTTAACGAATTTCTGAGTTTGGGTTTATTTGAATTTTACTCTTATATTTAAATTTCATTAGAAGTATTTCATCTTCTTGATGTTTAATCTATGGTCCTTGTTCAATTTTCCTTGTTATTAATTGTATCATTGCTTGTAATATTTTATTATTTAAACTTTGTTGTAAAACTAATATTATTGTATATATATTAGGTTCTGTTGTTGTGCTTATAATTATAAATGCCTGCCCTAAATTTATTTTAAATGTACTTAAATTAAGATAGTATTAGTACTGACTTGGCATTTGCTGTGAAATGACGTTGTCAATGCTGTACCACAGTTTTACGACGGTAAAGAATTATTATTATTATTATAATGACCCAGTAAGTTCGTGGGCAAAACTTTACGAGAAATGAAGTATTACATTTTTATATAATTTATTGATTAAATATTGAGTATTCCCGAACTTTTTAGAATCTCTGTATATTGACATTAGGATTAACAAAGATATTGAAATTTTCATACAGGATCGTAAAAAAAATAAAAAATGTTTAAGCTTAGTCAATGCCCCAACGAACTAAACTGAGACCGTTTCCAGCATGACGTTAATTAAATCAATTACTTTACAATAAAAGTCATGTACATGCATTAATGAAATTAAAAATCCTTGTTTGAAACGTACATATGACTTGGCCAGAGTATTTAGAAAGACCTTGCGAAAAATTTAGATACCAACAGAATTATGTATTGTGATGAAGTACTCTTAAAGCATTTAACTTTAGTAAAGGCATAAAATAAGTTCGTCGGGATTTCGACCAAATCTCTTATTACAAAGGAGAATCGCATGATTATTGTTTGACTGCTAACATACTCAAGTGTATGATTGTATTTTACACTTTTAGGCACTAGCACAAATAAAATTTTGTTATAATTTTAAAATAAATTTATTTAGCAAATTATTATTTTATCATACCTTATGCAGGAATAATAGCTGCATTATGAGTTGCTATTGCTTGTTTATGTGTAGTAGAAAACTTGGTGAACTAGGGTGATTGGGGTATTTCACTTCCTGCCAGAAAAACAAACGGCTAGTAACCAAACAGAGATCCAATTAAAGCTGATGAGAGCGTTTATTTTTACAAGTGTAACGATCTTTTTCTCGTAGATCGTGCTAAACAGTTGCCTTCAAAACGATTTGTCAGTGTTAAGGGGAATAGATGAGTTGTTATATTTATAATAATTGACTGCCAGTTGATTATTATATAATATTGATTATTAAAGTTTCAATATTATATTATATAATATTTGGTTTAATAATATAAAAGTCTTAACTTTGCTACTATAGTAAAAGATTTTGTATTCATTTATTTATCGAATAAATATATAAATATATCAATTAAAAGAAAAAATAAATAGATCAATATTGGATACTATACGTTTGAAATGTTGTCTTTTCAACTCCACAAGTGTTTTATGGTGTAAAAACATATTTTAATAACAATAACTTTATAGTTTATGGACTGAACTTGGGGAGGACTGGAAAATAGTGGAAAAAAGAAATATATTTTAAACAAACGAATAAACTTAATTGTACATTATGTTCATAATAGTTATGATATAACAAATCAAAAATGTAAATCTTTTTGTAAAAAAATTTCGAAGAGAACGGACAAGAAATGCATAATGCTTAAAAACAAAATGAATTAACCGAAAATTTGATATTGTGTAAATGTGTAATTTATTAATAAATACATATTTAAACACGTCTACATATTAAGGTGTATATAAATATAACTAAATATGTAATAATTATCAACATGTATACTATTATTTCCTTATAATTTACAATTGAAAGCTTCTACGATGTGATTTATCGTAACAAGGCAACAACACTTTCCTTGAAATGTGTTCCCATCTAGTCACACCTGGAGTTATGGCAAACCGTTACCAAAAGTAGATTTGCCATTTTCATGGTGTGCGTTAATTTTACATCCTGAATCGGTGCTTCAGTTTTTAGCTGAGATAATTTCGGTTAATACACTACGAGCAATGTAATTGTCTCCAGTTAAATTTAATGACTTTCTGGGAACAAAAATAAGGGAATGTTCAATTACCTTTTTATTGGTGTACTGGTATTTAACTTACCTGGTGTATATCTGAATATTGACTTAATACCATAAATACTTCA
>JAQJVL010007619.1:0-23104 GCA_035578905.1 Stictocephala bisonia
GGTTCCGGCCGCCATCTTGGATCCGGTTCCGGCCGCCATCTTGGATCCGGTCACGTGACCGCCGCCATCTTGAAAGTCCAAAGGTCAAAGTGAGTCTATTTCGCCTACCATTTCACTACTAATATAACATAGGTACTCTTATCACGGGTAAAGGCGATAATGAATTACCATAGTAACCTGCATAAAAGAGTTTGTTGAGTGTATATTATGATGAAAGAGTATCATACAGAATTTAAACAATAAGAGCATAGAAATAATGTTATATTAAACAATTTAAAGGTATTTGATATGACTGCCCACGCCTGGAAGTTACTCGATCCACCACCAGAGTGAACAGGTGCGTTAATAACCACATAACACGCAGCAGATGATTTTAAATACAACGGATACATTATCTAAACGAACGCTGATGTAATCAAAAAGGCTGTGGAAATCAGACGATAAAATCCCATGTACTGTCGACAGACATTCCTGCCACACAACTCAAGGTGGACACAGAAATGATGGAAAGGACCAAAGAGAACAAGTTCAGACGACAGTAGAAACAAATAGCCAGTCAGACAGCATGTATTGTAGCGTGGCTGACGTTTGGTGAGTTTCTTCAAATTATATGGTTGGACGACCCACATATATTTGTATAAATTGTATATATTTGTATAATCAGCAGTTCAGTTGGGGATTTTAACTTTAGACCGACGGAATATAGAAATGTTAGCACTAAACAGCCATGCCGCATTCACAATCAGTTTATGTAAGCGTGCAGAGGCAGGACACACTGCCTCTGCACGCTTCACGTGCTAACCCACCCAGGCACTCCGTTCTAGTACCTCAGCCTTTGGCCTCAGTTTGTGAATATATGAAAATTAGTAGGTCAGTTGACCTGTAGGACTATTTAAAAACAATTTTGTTTACAAGTGTGTCTTGTTTTCATTATTAGTTTTAATGTCGATATACTATCAGCATTGCTCTTATAAGTTTGATGAGTTATTATAAAGGCCATTCCTAGCAAAATATAAAATCTCAACATTTAAAGTTAACCAATATTAACAGAACAATTGTTTCATAATGCTTTTATTAACAACAGTCTTTTTACGATGTTGAAAACAAATCAAACGTTTTCAAAGCCACTCTTACAATGTTTACACCGATTAACATTATAAACATAAACATCTGTGATGTGTATGATTTAGAACGCTGTAGTAATTGAATTTTATTTTATTTTTTTAGAGACATTAGGGTGAATCCCAGATAATTTTTAACGTTTCCGGAATGTTTACCCCATTCCTTGGCCCTTAAGCTGTACAGAGCTATCTCACCTCTTCGTAGCTCGAGACATTTTATCGTAACATATTCCTTTGTGAAATTAAATGTCTATATAATTCAGTTGAACATTTTGAGAAGTTTGCTAAATGTTCTCTGTAAAGCTATTGCAAATAAAAATATTCAAATTGGAATAAGTAAAAGGGCATACCCACTAGCTCTTGGTACATTTGAACCTTAGCGCGTCGTTCTCAAACCAGACAATGGCACGTACCTAAACAGCTATTACAAAGAGTGTCTCTTGATCTATGCCAGGCCGGCACGCGAAACCACGATCAATGGGGAGGTAATCAATGGGGACTCAGTAAATGTGCAAATAATATGCCACAATAGGGAGTTAGCTTAGTGCTTCTGTAACGTCCAACTTAATTCAGAATTCTTTACTATTCATATTATATAATATTATTTTCCTCATAATAATAACTGCCATTAAAAGATTGGCTCAGCAAATCCAAAGCTAGCCACTAGAGTTTTTAATATTGTAGTTTTTTAATCAATGAAGTTCTTTTTACATCAGGTTTATCAATTAAATAATCAATATTTTGTCACTAAAATAAATAATTGGGGCATTATATAATGTTTAAACATTCTATAGCTCACTATATATGATTTTATGACATTGAATATACCTACAGTATAACCTAAATTAATTATTCAAAGGTTATAAATTTGTGTGGTCTTTATTCCCCTTTCACAGAAAACTCGTCACTTTTCAAACTAAATGTTAAAATTGTGTGTAGTAAACACATTTATTTCATACAAAATATATTATTTTTTATGAAATAAAATGTGGCGATTGTGAAAATGTATCCCACGTAGCGAGTTAGTTGACGTAAAACCCACTTGATCATTCCTCTCGAAAATCTAAGGGGTCATCGATCACTACAAATAGCAGTGGAGACAGTTCAATTCCTTGGGGACTCTGAGATATGTCCTCCATTAGGCCTCTACATTTAAGTCCCTTAATTCAATTCGAATTCGAACTAATTACTGTGTGGTCTCTTGCTTAAAACAGAAACAACGACATTCAACGTCATAACATTAAAAATTAAATAGTAACATCAATTTTATATTTACACCCTTTTTAAACAAAACACGTGAAAATTGCAATAAGTTTTAATTTAATTGGTATGAAAAATTTGTTCAGGTTAAAAACTACGATATTTTGTATTTTTATCTCATCCTTAGACCCAAAGTTCAACTTTTACTTTGAACCTAAAATATTCACCCAAGTATATTTTGAAAAAGATCACATTTATGATAATAAACTTTAAATTTTTTTAGTTTGTGAAATTTTTTATGATACGACCGTCAACGTCATTTCTGCTAGGAACATAAAATACGGGTTTTCTTTCTAATATTATTAAAAAAAAAGTTAAACTATTAAGATTTTGTCTATGATATACAAAAGTATAGTAGTTTTAAAAGTTAAAAATCTATAGACAAAAGTGTATCTCTAATTGTTTTAATGATTAATAGATCATTTACAAAGAGAACAATAATACAAATATTTGTTGAAATAAAAATTAAGAATCCAGTGCAACAATATAGCCAGTTCTGAGATTGGAGCTGGCTTAGCAGAGTCTTTGAGGTTTGTGGTAGACGCCAGCCGCATCAAACCGCAGCTGTCTTGTTTGCTCTGTGTAGTCGCCGCAAATAACCGCAAAGCCTACTTACTAGAGCTTTAGCAGAATTACACTACTAACAGACGTCAGAAATCAAATCTGCAAATTCGTAATAATTAATTATTAGTACACTGATTGTAGAGTTATGAGGGAATATGAGAGTTGAATGAGTGTTACAAATGTATGAGTGTAGTCATTGTTAATAACTGACGTCCTAGATAGACGCATTTTTCAATAGTCGTATATATATAGGGAAAGTAAAGGGACCTAAAGCTTTACGTGGAATCTGAACCACGTAATTTGGTCTGATTTTTAGCTTACCGGCATGCTTAATACGCAGTATTCTTCTCTAAACAACAACCGGCCCTGAATACCCCTTAAAATGCACATTCTAGACGTCAATGGCAACCATTGAGTGGCCGTCGTGTTGAAGAGTTGTCCAAAACATGTGTTACTTACAATCTCCTCAACACTTCGTCCCTAATCATGCATAAACCTACAGTAAACGGCGTGCGGACAGCGCATTCCCGGTAGCTTTTGGTTCCCACCACGCACTTTCACCTAATGATGTAGTCCTTGCCAGCATTCGACGTATTTTCATTCAAGCGTGTTATTATGCTGTTAAACATTATTATTGCTTCAATTTAACGTTTTGATGCAATTAGCAAACTAAATACATTACAAATTGTAATTCACGTATTCAAATAATAATAATAATGTAAAATTATAAATTGAACAATATATTTTTATGAATTTTACACTAAGCAAAAATCATTGGTTTAGTTTAATTTACATTGCATCCAAACGATTATATTAATAGGCTATTACTTCTTTCCAATAGGCCTATCATTTATGAGACAAATACACAATGAGTAAAAACACATTTAAAAGAAAAGGTACCAATAATTCAGTACAGAAATTGCAGCTTCTAATTAGAGTAAATCATGAACTTGAGCTAAATTTTACAAGTTCGTGTATATTAATAGTTTAACTTACAGTATAGTCTGAACTTTGCAGCACGCTTCCCTGGGGGGAACTATGTAGGAGATATTCTCCGTCACACTACACGCTTACGCGCTATTTATTTTGGATTTATGTTTAGCAGGGTTACAGCTGTGTGCCACTACTGCCAACACACACTTATGTAAGATTCTTAGTTATATTTTATTGTTGTAGGCACATAACCAAAACTTTAAAAGACAAACAGAACTTTACGTTGGAAGTTAAATTTCCATAAAACATTTGAAATAAAGCCAATATCTTATCGTCATCTCAAAGTAGAATATTGTTCTAAAACATGAAATGCGACTGTATTTTTTACCGGAAGTGGTTCAATATTAGGGTGCTAAATTATACTTAACCGGAAATATAAAACTTTGTGTCAATAGAATAGGATTCATCCTACTTTTCCACAATAAAGAAGGGTGAGATAGGAGAAGTCCTTGAGAAATTATCTTACCTAGCTTATGAAAAGTTGTTTCTCCTCACGAAACATATTTCTTATTCTGATTCAAATTTACGACTTTCATAATCAGACTACAGATTTTTATTTCACACGGAATTTATACCTAATGAGCAATGTACTAAGAGAATAAAATATAAATTATTTTAATGGTTATTGGACATGTAGGAAATTCACATACTTTACAATACTTAACAAGTTTTCTTTTTATACAACAACATATTGATAAATAATTTATCATCCCCTTACATAACTTCAGAATATATAAATTTAATTTATTAATATATATTGTTATTATACTCTCTTAAACCAATTTAAAAAAGTCATCAGTACAATAAAGATACTCTTATAAACATTCATATATTCGAATTTTCTAATTTAATCAAATTATCCATCGTGGATACTATAATTAATTGTGTATTACTTTGCCTTTTAGTAAATATATAGGTTGGTTTTTATTTTGAGATGATTAGAGTTTGAGCCTTAGAGATTAGTACATTCCCTGGAGAATATGCCTGATATTTCATAACTAAACATTAATTCGATGAAAATTTCTACATTAATCTCTTGCATGGACAGGTAAAACATAAATATGTCTTGAAACCATAAAATTAGGTTAAATTATTCTGATCTGTGGGATGTCCGGAATCGTTTGTTTTTGTTAAAACATATTTGATTTTGTGTAGCATTATTTTTAACACTGTCATTTGAATAAATAATTGAATTTTAATGAATTTTTAACTTTGATTAAAGTCAAATCAAAGTCATTTGTGGTTTTAAGCACTTAACACAAATGAACCACAATTGAAAACAAATACAACGAACTTTTACATTAGTTTCTTATATGAAGATGTTAGCAAGGTACATTAGCCTTGAGACCTCGGAAGTTAGAGAAATAAAAACATCACTATAAGTCATAGAGTAATTATTTCAATGTAGGGTATTATTTAAAAAAACCTATAATCGATACTTTAAATCAAGTTTTGTGCTAACTTATACGTCTTATCAATTTATTTAGTATTATTTTAATAATTTATAGTATTTTTAATACATTAGTATTAATTAGGCCTACTAACAAATAATTAAATACAGAACGAGAACTTTTTTTAAACATCACAATGTTATGTATGTTATTTTTATAATTTTTTTAAATAACCGATGTGAATACTAATTTAAACCCCGTTAAATCTTGGCCCAAAAGCTTTAATGACAACAATACTTGAGAAAGGCTTAGCCAGCGATCGGTCTGACCACTTCAGCAGTTTATTGGAGAGACAGAGTTCTCTTCGGTGGGCATTTAACAGCTGAAAATAATTGCTTTTGGGCTGATCCAGATCTCCTACCTGATATATAAAACATTTTATTTGATCGAAACGTGTAACGTTGATTTAGTAAATATAGCTTATTGTTGTCTAACAATATTGGAAATTGTATATTTAAAGAATTGTGTGAAGAGATGCAGTAATCAATATCATTATATTATGTTTAATGATGAATGAAAGCCTTTCATTAACCTTGGCTTTAATGTCATTTTTATAGAAAATAAATTAGTTTATTTATTAGTATATTATGTGTTGAAATAAATACATTTCAATTGATCGATACATAACGCAAATTTATTATTTCATAATTATTTATCACTTTCATTAGATACCGAAAGTCAAGACATGGTCGAATATGAGTGTGATGAGTGTAAATGAACGAGTTTAGTCATAGTTACTAACTAAGGTTGACTGTTCCTCAGAAAGAGCTATTTATTAATATACTAGTAGCCAGGGTAACTAAGGGGCCTACAGCTTTACGGGGAATCCGAACAACGTTGTGTTGGTCTGATTTTCAGCTAACTGACAAGCCTGACACTCAGTTCTCTTCCCTACTCATTATCTGAACCTTGACTACAATCCAACATGGACACCCCAGACTTTATTAAGAGTACAGAGCATAGAACATATCACCTACAATCTCATCAACACTTTGTCCCCAAATCTTTAAAATACATACATTCATAATCCAAACTTTATGAAAAACTTTAGAAATATGTAAATTTGTGTATTAAATATAAACTATAATTACAATTCAGTATATGTTTTGTATATTTTATTTCAGGTAAGACAGATTTGGTTTTTATATATTTTTTTGAATGTACAGTCTTACCTATGTAAAACACATTGCAATTATTACAGTTCGTTCTATATACTCCAGAACGTATCTTTGCTTTGAATATTAGAAAAACAAAATTTGGAAAAAGTATAAAAACTCTTCAAAAACTACTGACCATTTTAATGTCTTGAATAAATCAGCAACCCTGCATAAACTATGTACTGCAGTGGAATATTAATGGACACTGGACACATATATCCAAACTAAATGTACGAGAATTATATATTTATTTTTTTATCGTTGGTTTTGATAATCATCGTGTGTAATTGCCGCTAATTGCGATTTACTAAGGAACCAGTTTCTGCAATACCTCGAGAAATAATTTTCATGGAACAAAATAGTTTATTCATTCATGTTCACAATAAAAAAGCCGTCAAATCAAAAAAAGCATTGAAAAATCTTATATGGCGACGAAAATATTTCGAAAATACTAAAAGTCATGAAATTATATTTTTCGAATCTTTTGGTATTAAACATTATTTTCACAGAATAAAAGCGCATACCATGAAAACTATCAAAAACTCTTGGCCCTTTTAATACAACATTTTTTAGATGAGTTAATTATAAATTGCATAATTACTCTAAACATAATTTGTACACCATTGTGCTGCATTACAGCTGAGCCACTATAATTTTTTTGAATAATTGACATTGATATTGAAATGACTGTATTATCTTGTAGTGTATTTATTGAGCCATTCTGTAAAATAAATTGTTTCCACCGTATTTAAGTAAAAAAACAAAATACGTGTATATTCTTTGGTTGTTTATCCTGTAACATGCGGACTGATATACGGACTCATATACGGACTGACATACTGAATGATATACGGACCGACATACGGAATGATATACGGACTGATATACAGACTGACATACGGACTGATATACGGACTGGCATACGGACTCATATACGGACTGACTTAAGGACTGACATACGGACTGACATACGGACGACATATGGAATGACATATGGACTGACACACTGACTGACATACGGACTGACATACGGACTGACATACGGAATGATATACGGACTGATATACGGACTGACATACGGAATGATATACGGACTGATATACGGACTGACATACGGACTGATATACGAACTGACATATGGACTGACAAACGGACTGATATACGGACTGACATACGGACTGACATACGGAATCATATACGGACTGATATATGGACTGACATACCGACTGATATACGGAATGTTATGCGTACTGATATCCGGACTGATATCCGGACTGATATCCGGACTGATATACGGAAATATATACGGACTGACATACGGACTGACATACGGAATGATATACGGACTGACATACGGACTGATATATGGACTGACATACGGAATGATATACGGACTGACATACGGACTGATATATGGACTGACATACGGACTGACATACGGACTGACATACGGACTGATATACGGACTGACATACGGACTGATATACGGACTGACATACGGAATTACATACGTACTGATATACGGATTGACATACGAACTGACATACAGGACAAACTCGATGTCACGGCAGCTATTGAACTCTGCAGTGTGAGTTATTCTTCAACATGACGGGAACCTATCTACCATGAAATCATCTACGAAACTCTCAAACGTCACCCTTAATGAAGTCGTTCTTGTGTCGTACGAGTGTGGTAATTGTATTTACTGACTGTTATGTCTCGAAGTGGAATTGAAACAGCAACTTCCACAGTCTTGCTTTAATTAAGTCGAACTCCGCCTGAGCAAAACACATTAATTGGAACTTCCCGACAATTTATTACAACTAATAATGTTAACGACACATTTCTTCAACAGTTGTAATTATCAATTAAAAGTTATAGCTTATTAAACAGTTCTAAACAAAATGTTTTGAATTAATGGTACATTTTTATCTGCGTTTTGTACATTTAAATAATATTTTAAAAGTTATCAAATATTTAAAAAGTTTACCTAGAAGTATTCTGTTCATAATCATATTTAGTCACAAAAATATAAGAATATCTGAAAATTTCCATAATCTAAAAAAGGAGTATATATTGATTTATTAGACTAGCATATTCATAAAAAATATATTAATGAAATTTTTGTTCAGTAACACTTTCATTTTATAGCAAATTAAAAAATATATTATGGTTAGGTCGCTTTGAAAGAAAACTGAAGAATGCACATGTGCAAGAGTGTTGAAATGAGTGCTGGAAGTGAGATAGAGAACTACTCTTCCCCCACTGTGTTATTCCATTTAATGTTGTCATGTCTATGAAGAAGCCAGTAGGCAGCGGTCTGGCAACGCAGTAACAAGCCCCGGCCACTACGTCATTATCAGAGTTGGCCATTGGTTGCTTTGATTAACACTAACAAACCAAGCATAGCACTAATAAATCAAAGCATTATATAGTATTAAATAACAATTAATTAGTATTAATGTATAAAATAAGTAGGAGTTAAACACTCTTGTACAGTTCATTGGAGTTACTTTTGTTCAATTAACTCTGTTTTGGAAGATAAACAGTCGAAGGTGGAAGTTAGTTACGCTCGAGATATAAAGCAGCTCAGCGGTGGAACGAGTCCCCTTTATTGCTGCCTGTATTCCCCCTACCCCCTACATGCGCTAATATTCAAGCCACTTTTCATCCATCTTAATTAATTACACAGGTCTGCAACCAAAAAACTGCATGAAATATTTTGCCCGTTTTATATGTATTTTTACGTGCTGAAACCGGGAAAAATGCCAAAAAAATTCCATCACATCATAATTTCTTGCAAATTACAGTTCTTTATTATATAAGTAATATATATTAATTTCCTTTACACTTTGGTTTGGTATAGTTGTTTTATGTAGTTAAACTCGTATCTAGTAACGATTTATTCCTTTTAAGCTATACCAATTTAACAAATACTTAATTTTAATTTAAATACAAAATGGGAGTTGGAGGGGGTGGGGATTGAAGTAGTGGAGGGATGCATTTTGTTTACTTGCACTTAAGGCAGCTTAACTCACCACGTACCAACATGTTTGATTGGTTACTAGAGCTACTTGAGGAATCTTATCATTAAGGTTAGCTTGTTATTACACGTTTGCTAGATTGTTTGTAGTGGTTAAAGAGCAATAGCAACCTTTTTTCATGTACGAGCGTGTTGTTACATGATCAGTTAGTTCCAGTCTGTGCTTGCTGTGTTGTTGTTGCCCACACTCAGTCTACATTCTTTGTTTAACTGTGACTGTGCTCTTGCTTTTCTAGTGAATCATGGCTCATAGAGGTTGTGTTATATCTCCTGATAACTTTTGTTTTATTTGTGGAGAGTATACTATTAAAAGTCAGCAAAGAAATATCAGTGATTTTGTGAAGAAAGTGTATTTTGCTTATTTTAATTTGAAAGTTGGTGACCAAGACAAGACGTGGGCTCCCCATAAGGTGTGTAGAAGGTGTGAAGAAGATCTCCGTCTGTGGTATAAGGGTAAGAAAACCTCATTTCGTTTCGGAATCCCAATGATGTGGCGTGAGCAGCAAAATCATACTACTGACTGTTATTTTTGTTCCGTAGATGTAAAAGGTTTTAATTCTAAAAACAAAAAGAAAATAGCATACCCGAACCTAAATTCAGCTATTCGACCAGTGCCTCATAGCCTTGAAGTACCAGTTCCACTTCCACCTCCTAGTTTAAATGATGTTCCTAGTAGTTCAGAGGACGAAAACCCTATTCTTTCACAAGACGAGTCCAGTTCAGATATTTCTGTAGATGAGGGACCGCAGCCTTTCACGCAGAGCGAGCTGAATGACCTAGTTAGAGACCTAGGCCTTTCAAAAGAAGCTGCCGAACTTCTAGGTTCAAGATTAAAAAATAAAAACTTGCTATCGCCTGGAACAACATTTGCTTGGTTTAGACACCGGGAAAAAGAAGTTACTAAATTTTTTGTTCAAGAGGATGATCTCGTTTATTGCAGTGATATTCACGGACTTATGAAGTACTTTAACATTGAATATGATCCATCTCAGTGGCGCCTTTTCATAGACTCGTCTAAAACTAGTCTTAAAGCGGTTTTACTGCATAATGGAAATGAGTTTGGTTCACTACCTTTAGGACACTCAGTTCATTTAAAGGAAAGTTATGAAAATTTAGCTGTGGTTCTTGAGAAAATCAAATACAATGAACATGAATGGATGGTCTGTGGAGACTTTAAAATAATAACAATGCTGTTGGGCCAACAATCTGGATACACAAAATATCCCTGTTTTCTCTGTTTATGGGACAGCCGAGCCAGAGACCTTCACTGGGGAAAAACTGACTGGCCACTGCGTACATTGGTTCCTGGTGAAAAAAATGTTGTTTACACTACCTTAGTTCCACCTGAAAAGGTTTTGCTCCCACCTCTTCACATAAAACTGGGGCTTATGAAGCAGATTGTTAAGTCACTGCCGAAAGATGGGGACTGTTTCAAGTACTTGTGCTCCAAGTTCCCAAAACTCTCTGAAGCCAAGTTGAAAGAGGGGGTTTTTACGGGCCCTGACATCAGGAAACTTCTTTCTGATCCTCTTTTCTCCGAAAACATGAATGAAAAGGAAAAAGAAGCATGGAACTCTTTCAGGAATGTGGTAAAAAAATTTCTGGGGAACTCCAAAGACCCTCTTTACAAAACGATTGTCAAACGCATGTTGGCTGCTTTTGAAGAGCTCGGATGTAATATGAGCTTGAAAGTTCATTTCTTACACTCTCATGTTGAGTACTTTCCTGAAAATTTGGGAGCGTACAGTGAAGAACAAGGGGAACGTTTCCATCAGGATGTCCGTGACATTGAGAGACGATATCAAGGAAGGTGGAATGTAAACATGCTGGCAGACTACTGCTGGATGCTGAAGCGGGACACAACAAATGAAAAAAGAAAGCGAGTTCGAAGGAGTATAAATGAAAAGAAAAGAAGATTTCACAAAACATATGAAGAAAACAAGTGAATATAAAACTGTGAACTCTATAATATTGATTTATTCGTTTAAATGATTGTATTAACCAAACTATAGTGTTTTTATTATTTTATTTCCTCACAAATTGCAAAAAAACTATACGTGCTGGAGGAAAATGGTTGTTATTTTTAGATTTAGCACACAAAAAAACATAGTATTTAGAAAAAATATCTCATGCAGCTGACAAAAAATTTTTTTTTGCAGACCTGTGTTATTGTAATTGTTTGTAATGCATTATTTAATTTGTAAGACTACACAAATGTATGATAGTTAAATTAAGTTAATAATTTACTTGATTAAATACAATTAATACAAGTGAAAATTTAGTACAGTTTAGATGATGCTTTGTCTAAATTTTTAATTTGCTTCGATTTAATATAAAACCTTGCTTAGTATAAAATATGTATATGACAAGTTATAAGACATATCGAATAAATAAAAATGAAGAATCATATATACTTAAAGTCTACCTACAAAACACCATGTTTTCAAGTTCAATGAATATACTTGATTTAAAACAGTCAACTTAAAATTTCAATGTCAATGTACATCCATTCCATGTTCAAGCGAGCGAGTCGGGCACGTGCTTTGAATTACACAGCGAAGGTAAGCCTAGTTTTCTGGAAATGGGATTTCGAATTTTCCTGTTACGCAACAGCTTGTTAACGCAATGTATGCAACGTAATATGTGAATTTCCCATCCCGGTATTTCGTAGGATACTTCAATACTTATGTAGAGTAGATTGCATTGTTATCATTTTTTTATTCATTTAATTGTTTTTCAGTATTTTTGTTTTCATAAATAAAGGCAAAGTCATTATTTTGACAGCATAATACAATGCTGGAATTTTACTAGGCAATATTCAATTTTTTTTCATTTTCAACGATATGCTTTCACTAGAATATATTGTTAAATTGATATCACATAATGCTTTGAACTATTTTTTCCACTCGTTTAGGAAATAATCGTTTGAAACGCTTTTTAGCGTCCCAAGCATTTTACAGTGTTGACGAGTTCATGGCACACGACTGGGTGACCGCTTAATCAGAAGACTGACGTCCGGCGTTGGAAGTGGGTACATTGGCAGTACAAATATGGTGTGAGTGGAAATTCTGTATGTTCGAATGGGGTTTTGATGTGGCGTGATTGTACAAATTTTAGAATTAATCTGACGATTACTATACATTGTTATGTTCTGGCAATAAAAGGTTTGATTTGATTTGATTTAGATATTGAGTATTCATATGATTTATGGTTAAATATTTATTTAAAATACCAATTTTATTCTGGCTTTGAATTACAAATAGTTTTTTTTTATTTCCTTTTAATCTTTTGAATCCCATTTAAGTAACCAAAAACAGTACATACTGTTAACCTCTACACAATAATGGAATCTTTCTTCTTTCTCTCTGATGCAAAGTAATCAATAAAGCATTTAAACAATAATAAATTATGATTTATTTAATTATAGTTACACTTTGCAAGAAATTATGCTATATTGTATAGTCTGGTTCTAAAATTAATGGCGATTCTAGAAAAAATTTAAAACTAGCAAATTTTGAGAAAACCTTGTATATTCATGTTTGTAAGAATATGTTATTTACTGTAGGCGTACACAATAGTCCCTGAAAACAAACAGTTCAAATAGCGTTAAAAATCGATATCAAATCAAATCATTTATTAAGCCAGTAAACATTATATAGTGCATATTTCGATATTTATAATACAATCATCACTTATAGAATGTGAATGTGTGAGCGTTTACTTTAAATACGAAACCCTTGACTTCGCATTTGATGGCTGAAGATGGTAGGCTATTACAAATACTATCCGAACTGCTTGAGTAAGTTGTATACTCTTACAATTATTGACCACACAGCTCCAGGGTTAAACCATGGATAATGAATTTTACTTGCTTTATTGTATACTTTTACTTGTATTGTTAAGTTTATGATCAAAGCAGTCACATAAAGACTCTGATAGTTTGTAAAAGAAACTTTATCTTGAAAAAAAATATCACTTGAATGTTTTTCATAAATTGTTCAACAGCGCTTTATATTGAAGCTGTTCCAATCAATATTTCTAAGGATATTGTTAAGGATGTTGCAAGAAAACGTTAAATACAACAATAAACTGTGTTTCTAGGAAGAAGGAAACAAAGTAGATACTTTACTTCATTGATTGATTTTTGTTAACAATTATCTTTATTTAGTGCTAAGTTCTTTGAAATCTGTCGCATTTTAATTGAAATTCCCTCTTTATTTTTCATCTATACAAATAAGGACTTTTTAAACTATTCTCGCTTTTTTACGCGTTTTAAATAAAGGTGTTATCAAGTTAATGTAGCATGGCTAGAAATATATTTTCTCATATACTTAGACAAGGAGTTAGGAAGAAATGTATTCTAAAAGTTTAGAGCAATATATTTATTTGTTCTATTTTATCACTGAATAGTAAGAATGGAATAATTGGTTTTGTATTATCTTAAAATTAAAAAAAACTTACCATTCTACTTGTAAGAGTGTTGGATAAGTGGTCGTATCACCTCCGTACAAGCGTACATGTATGTGTGGTGGGTGACTTGGTGGGCCATCACCACCGTCCGCGTAAGGGTGAGTTGGGTGAGTCATCACTACCTACCTGTATGGGTGGGTTGGGTTGGTCATCACCACCGACGTATATGGGTGGGTAGGGATAGTCATCACCACCGACGTTTATTGGTGGGTTGGGTGAGTCATCACTACCTACGTATATTGGTGGGTGGGGATAGTCATCACCACCGACGTTTATTGGTGGGTTGGGCGAGTCATCACTACATACATTGACGTTAAGATTGGGATGGGTGAGTCATCACCACCTACATATAAGAGTGAGATGGGTGAGTCATCACTACCTACGTATATTGGTGGGTGGGGATAGTCATCACCACCAACGTTTATTGGTGGGTTGGGTGAGTCATCACTACCTACGTATACTTGTGGGTGGGGATAGTCATCCCACCGACGTTTATTGGTGGGTTGGGTGAGTCATCACTACCACCAACGTTTATGGGTAGGGTGAGTCATCACTACTTACGTATATGGGTACGTTAGGTAAGTCATCATTACCTACGTGCAAGAGTGGGATGGATGAGTTATTACCACCTACGTATATAGGTGGGTTTGGTTATTCATCACCTCGCGTGTATGGGTGGGATGGGTGAATCATCACATCTACGTATAGGTGTTTTGGGTGAATCATCAACACCGAAGTGAATGGGTGAGTAAAGTTAGCCATTACTACATACGTATATGGGTGGGTTGGTTGAGTCATCACCACCTACGTGTAGGAGTGGGATGGGTGATTCATCACTCCTTACGTGTACGTGTACGAGTAGGTTAGGTGAGTCATTACCACCGTACTTATATGGGAGGGTTAAGTGACTCATTACCACTGTAAATATAAGGGTGGGATAGGTGAGTCATGACCACCTACGTGTAAGAGTGGAATGGGTCAGTCCACCCATACACGTGTATAGGTGGGATGGGTGAGTCATCACCACCGACGTGTATGGGTGTGTTGGGTGAGTCATTACCACCTACATGTAAGAGTGAGATGGGTGAGTCATCACTACCTACGTATATTGGTGGGTGGGGATAGTCATCACCACCGACGTTTATTGGTGGGTTGGGTGAGTCATCACTACCTACGTATATTGGTGGGTGGGGATAGTCATCACCACCGACGTTTATTGGTGGGTTGGGTGAGTCATCACTACCACCAACGTTTATGGGTAGGGTGAGTCATCACTACTTACGTATATGGGTACGTTAGGTAAGTCATCATTACCTACGTGCAAGAGTGGGATGGATGAGTTATTACCACCTACGTATATAGGTGGGTTTGGTTATTCATCACCTCGCGTGTATGGGTGGGATGGGTGAATCATCACCACCTACGTATAGGTGTTTTGGGTGAATCATCAACACCGAAGTGAATGGGTGAGTAAAGTTAGCCATTACTACATACGTATATGGGTGGGTTGGTTGAGTCATCACCACCTACGTGTAGGAGTGGGATGGGTGATTCATCACTCCTTACGTGTACGTGTACGAGTAGGTTAGGTGAGTCATTACCACCGTACTTATATGGGAGGGTTAAGTGACTCATTACCACTGTAAATATAAGGGTGGGATAGGTGAGTCATGACCACCTACGTGTAAGAGTGGAATGGGTCAGTCCACCCATACACGTGTATAGGTGGGATGGGTGAGTCATCACCACTGACGTGTATGGGTGTGTTGGGTGAGTCATTACCACCTACATGTAAGAATGGGATGGGTCAGTCCCACCCATACACGTGTATAGGCGGGTTTGGTAAGTCATCACCACCGACGTGTATAGGTGGGTTGGGTGTGTTATTACCATATGTAAGAGTGGGATTGGTCAGTTATCACAATCTATGTGTATGGGTGGGATGAATAAGTCATTACCACCCACGTGTATGGGTGGGGTGGGAGAGCTATCACCACCTACGTGTATTTGTGGGTTGGGAGAGCCATCATCACTGACGATTATGGGTGGGTTGGGTGAGTAATAAATGTATACATTTATTGTTGGTTTAGGTGAGTCATCACTACATACGTATATGAAAGGGTTGGGTAATAGCCCACGTGTATGGGCTAATTGGGTAAGTCTTTAATACCTACGTGTATGGTTGGGATGGGTGAATCATCACCATCTGCGTGTATGGGTTGGGATGATTGATTCATCACTACCTACGTATATTGGTGGATTGGGTGAGTTATCACCACTGTACGTGTATTGGTGGGTGGGTGGGCTATCACCACCTACATGTATGGGTGGAGGCTACTCATCATCAGAATATTCCTAGGTGTTGATTTAGTTGGTGGAGTATTAATTTATTCTGTAAATAATAATTATAGGTTTTCCAGCACATTACTTTAAATATTTACAACTTAAATAATCAAGAATTACGTATGAATTGTTTTAAGAAACAAGTCCTCGGTTAAAATTAGATGAGAATTGTAAGGTAGAGATTCCGGTGTCCTGTCGAATCCTTGGTAAAGCAACAGCCAAAATACTTGAGAAAGGCTTAGCTAGCGATTTGTCTGGCCTTAACAGTTCACTTCAGCAGTTTATTGGGAAATTGAGTTCTCCTTGGAGAGCAGTTAACTGTAACAACTGCATTGCTTTTGTACAGTTTTTGTTTTTTACGAAAAATTATACTTAGTTTATTCCAGCTGAGGTTACATAAAGTAACTAACTGTATTTTTACATATACTTGACCAAACGAGGTTACTAATTGTAATTTATAATTTCAAAAGGAATAACACAGACTGTTGGCAAACCGTTTCATTTTGAGTTAAATTATCATATTTCAACGATCAAATCATATGTCATACCATTGTAAGTAAACGCACTCCTAGTATGGTCTTCAAAATAAATGATATACAAATAAATTATAAAACACAATATACGTAGGGAATGATTGTTATTCGCTCCCTTGAAGTTGATCTATCAAATAAAATAAGCACAATCATTATTTAAATGCATAAGATTGGTTATATTATGTATATATAATACTTAGCACCATAGATGATAAAAACATATCATAAGAACGCAATTAGCAATTGGCTGTAAGTGTATTAGTGGGTGGGTGGGTGGGTCAAAAATAACTTTCATTTGTTGTTTGTGACTGTAACATTTCCACCGTTTTCTTTCTCTCTCATTCTCATAGTAATTTCTAATATCGCTGCTCTTTCTTGTCATTCGCTATCCCACTCCTCCACTCTTGGCTGTCGCGCAAAAATTAAGCCTGGTAATGACCGTGCAAAAATAGCAAAAAATAAAGTAGTGTGTCTATTCATTGCATTTATTTACGTTTTTTTTTTTTTACTAGGCTAGTAATTTCATTCTTTTTTGTAACACACTTACAATCCTAAATCACGTTTATATTAAAAAAAAATAGATTTTAGGTTTGAATTAATTTTACAGGTGAAAAAATAATCTATTTTTTTATTAATAAATACAAATGTATATTTTAATTTTATTTATTTTTCATTATGACCTATTTCATTTTAAAAACTGTATTACGCTTCCTACAATGTTCATTAAAAGGAGAAATATAGATAGCTTAGAACTTTATTTCATAATTGAACACAACGTCTGTGTATTTTGGGAGTCTGTAAATGAACGCAGAACTTTGAAAAGGTCACTTCACTCTTATTCATCTTGGTTTAAGACGAGCATCTAATTTGCTAATCTATTAAAGTGTTAAGCTAACTTGCACGTTTCTAAATGTCAACTATCAGTATTTATATACTCCCTTCCAGTATAAAAGAACATTTCCTTCGCTCACTGCGCAGAGTTCAAGTTTGCATTATACATTATTTATCTCTAAATGCATTTTCATTTTAATTTATACCAGTTTCGTTTAACATTTGTGTAACTAGTACGATGATAAACGGGTGGAAAAGCTAGTGAGTGATCTTGGTTTTTTGACTAAGAAAAAATTGAACAGACACGATTTGTTTTCTAAATGTTACTATTGTATACACGAAATTGTATTTATCTAAAAAAATTTTGCATAGTGCAAAATTTAACTGAACAGAATTTATAACTATTACTAAATAAACAATAAAAACTCAATATCATCCCCTGGTTGTGATTACCTTAACGAGAATTATATATCGTATGAAAAAAATTTTATTTAACTAATTTGCTAGCAGTGTCGTTAATATTTTAATATACGTCTTTAAGTTTGCAAAGAATTGTAGTTTCAATTTGTCGTTCGTGTATTTGAAGGATGCGACACCACACAGGATTAGGGGCAGGATCATCTCCGCCACTGACAGCTGTCACAGTTACGGAGATATTACAGGAGTCCAATAGAAGGGGGTTATGGTAGAGTGTTTTCACACACACACACACACACACACACACACAGACACACACACACACACACACAAACACACACACACACACACACACACACACACACACACACACACACACACACACACACACACACACACACACACACACACACACACACACACACACACACACACACACACACACACACACACAAACACACACACACACACACACACACAAACACACACACACACAAACACACACACACACACACACACACACACACACACACACACACACACACACACACACACACACACACACACACACACACACACACACAAACACACACTAACACACACACACACACACAAACACACACTAACACACACACACACACACACACACACACACACACACACACACACACACACACACACACACACACAAAATGACATCCAGGCTGCCCTGTGGAAGGAAGCAGGAGAAACGGGTGAGATTCCGCTGGAGGCAATAAAAATCCGTAAGGCCTATAGAGGTACCCAGATTGCCACAGTGACATTGCCAGCGACCACGGCACAAAAATTACTTGATGGAAAGGGCAAGATTCGGATTGGCTGGGTCAATTGTAGAGTCAGAGAAACGAAGAGACCAATCCAATGCTTCAAATGCTGGCACTTTGGACATCATGGATCTGAGTGTAAAAGCAAAGTGGACCGGACTAAGCTATGTATCAGGTGTGGACAAGAAGGACATAAGATCGCTGAGTGTAAAAATCCAGCGAAATGTGCTTTATGCACTGAGCGGCAAAGTGCAGAGGATGTCGCCCACCATGCCGGTAAACATAGATGCCCAGTATACAAAGAGGCACTCAAGAAGATGATGAATAAATGGACATGAGGATACTGCAGCTAAACCTTAACCATTGTGAGGCTGCGCATGACCTGCTCGTGCAGACAGTGCGCGAAGAAGAGATAGATTTAGTGCTGATAGCAGAGCCATACAGACACCTCAGCACCCAAGCCTGGGAAACTGACAGCACCACTAAAGCTGCCATTTGGTCCTGTGGTAAGCTCCCTTTCCAAAGTGCAGTCAATAATAGCAGTGCTGGCTTTGTGGCAGTATCAGTAGATGGCGTCCGCGTCTACAGCTGCTATGCACCTCCTAGCCTATCCATCACTGATTTCACGGATTTCTTGGACCGACTGACCGATGATGCAAATCAGTATTACCCCATAGCAATAGCTGGAGACTTCAATTCTTGGGCAGTAGACTGGGGCAGCAAGCTTACTAACCCACGTGGAAAAGCACTATTGGAAGCAATGGCGACGCTGGATGTAGTCCTTCTCAACAACGGTGACACACCAACATATTCTAAAGGAGGGGCTAGTTCGATAGTAGACCTTACATTCGTCAGCAGCAGCTTAGTAAGAAGAAGCTACTCTTGGGCAGTTATGAACATCTATACCGCCAGCGACCATAGTGCAATACTATGGGAAGTATCAACTGGCCATCACCCTCGACAAGCAACTAGACGAACTAATTCAGTTGGATGGAAAGTTAAATCTTTTGATCCAGATGCCTTTGTAGTGGCATTAGACAACGATCTGATCACCACTGGCAGTGCTGAAGAGAAGACAAAGGAACTGATGAGAAGAGTCTCCCAGGCTTGTGATGCTACCATGCCTCGGAAACGTGACATGAATCAACGACTGGCGGTGCACTGGTGGAACGACACCATCAGCGCGCTCCGAAAAGAGTGTCTTAGGAAAAGAAGATTATCTCAGCGGGGCTATCGACAACCTAACTCTGTAGTACTAAGGGCAGAGTACAAAAAAGCCCGTCGAGAACTGAATAAAGCCATCAAAGAGAGTAAAAGACGCTGCTGGAAGGAGCTCGTCGAAGAGGTAGAAAAAGATCCATGGGGTAGGCCGTACAAGGTGGTCATGACCCATCTAAAATGTCAGCCAATGCCCGCAGCTCCTTAAGAAGATCGTTTTCAAACTGTTCCCTAGGCAACGTGAGTTCGCCTACTTATCAGCGCAGCTCAACTACGAAGACATCCCACCTGTCACGGAGGAGGAACTTATGGAGGCATGTAAACGTGTAGGAAATAATAAGGTGCCTGGTTTGGATGGAATCCCGAACATAGCATTAAAAACAGCTATTAAAGCAGCACCAGCATTATTCTTAGAGACCTACGAGTCGTGCATCAAAGAAGGGATCTTTCCCAGAAGATGGAAGCAGCAGAGATTAGTACTACTCCCAAAGGGAAAAAAGCCACCGGATGAACCATCATCTTACCGCCCACTCTGTATGTTAGATACGGCAGGTAAAATATTGGAGCGCATAATTCATCAAAGGATAGAAGCTGTCGTCGATCCACTTCTAGCAGATAACCAATATGGATTCCGGAAAGGACGAGCAACACTTGATGCAATCAACTTGGTCGTCAATACAGCCAAGGAGGCAATCGCCGGAAAAAGATGGAAAGGTGGCAAGAAAAAGTATTGTTTGGTGGCTGCTTTGGACATCAAGAATGCTTTTAACTCCGCCAACTGGGACTGCACTATGCGAGCTCTCGAAGACAAAAAAGTACCAGAATACCTGCTTCGCATGGTAGCAAGCTACTTTTCGAATAGGGTACTACAGTATGACACAAAAAATGGCCCGAAAGAGTACGATATCACTGGAGGAGTACCACAAGGTTCAGTTCTTGGACCACTTCTATGGAACATCATGTACGATGGACTCTTGAGAATCGCGTTGCCATCAGAGGTCAAGTTGGTTGCATATGCCGATGATGTAGCTGTTATGATAGTGGCGAAACATCTGGAGGAGATAAACCTGGCCTTCGATATCACATTTAGTCGGATTAACCAATGGATGGAGATGATGAACTTGGAGCTAGCTAAGCACAAGACTGAAGCTGTGCTCATTACCAGCAGACAGGTGGTAGAAACAATCAAGTTCGAGGTCGGAGACCAAGAGATCACATCACAACCATTTATCCGATACTTAGGAGTGATGCTTGATGCTCGACTTAATTTCAAACAGCAGGTCGACTATGTCAGTACCAAGGCGTCAGTAGTGAGAGCGAGCTTATCACGACTGATGCCTAACGTCGGAGGACCAAAGTAGAGCAGAAGGCTGCTGTTGTCATCGGTAGTCACATCGGTGCTCACATACGGAATATCCATTTGGGCTGATGCACTAGACACGCAGGAATCATGGAGAAAGGCGGGCCCAGTTTATCGACAGAGTGCTCTGAGAGTAGCCAGCGCTTTCCGCACAATATCTGAGGAAGCAGTCTATGTCATTTCTGGAATTCTCCCACTTAAAATCCTAGCCGTAGAACGACGGGCTCTGTACCATCGAAAGAGGACGACCTCACTAAGTCCTGAGAAACTGAGAACTGAAGAGAGACAATATAGTATAGCACGATGGCAGCACCAATGGGATGCTGCAGAGAGAGGCAGGTGGACGTACCGTCTTATACCGAGGATAGTAGGCTGGCTGAACCGAAATCATGGAGAGGTCAATTACTATCTCACACAGATGTTGTCGGGACACGGCTGCTTCCGAGCTTATCTTCACCGCTTCAAGCATGATGATTCCCCGGAGTGTCCGTCCTGTCCAGGAGTCGCTGAAGATGTGGAGCATGTGTTTTTTGAGTGTCCTCGTTTCAACCAAGAACGTGAAAAGTTAGAAATGATCCTCACCAAGAGAATCAAACCAGAGACGATAGTAGAAGAAATGATATCAAGTGAAACTGTCTGGAATGCAACAAGTGCATTCGCTACGGAAGTACTTACAGAGTTGCGTTCCATAGAAAGAATAAGAGCAAAAGCTAGAACTTAGAAGGAAGGTAGAAACAACACCTTAGTCACCCGAAGGAATAGCAATAGCTAATTCCTCCCCCCGCGATGTAATGCCTAAACGGCGGTTTCCGTGGGGGATTAGAGGCCAGAAGACAGGAGTGGTTTTAGTGAGTATGGGCGCTAGTGTCAAGTTTAGTACGACACTGCGTCGAGTCTCACATATCCAGGCAAATAACTACTATAATCAATAATAACAACTATGGGCCTCTGCCTGGAATGCGTAAATGCATTTCCACTTCTGTAAAAAAAAAAAAAAAAAAAAAAAAAACACACACACACGCACACACACACACACACACACACACACACACACACACACACACACACACACACACACACACACACACACACACACACACACACACACACACACACACACACACACACACACACACACACACAAACACACACACACATATTATATATATATAGTTTTTTAATATCAAGCTTTATCTCAGTTTTGTTTCATATCACATTTATGATAACAAATATAATACTTTTTTTATTTTATTTGTCTTGAGGATAAAATATCCCTGAAAAGTGTATAGGTTATTTTATTACAATATATGTGGGTGTTCAAATGCTAGCTATACAATTAATAGTAAATTATATTCTTCATCATTAGGTATACATGTACATAATGCATTGTTAGCAATGTTTAAAACTGTAACAAACTAACTTATTACAATTTAGATGTCCACAGAGTTTAACATATTAAAACCATTGTAAGTTCTGTAACCTTATACATTATGTAATATGAATGAATTTTACTTTTTTATTTCTATAAAATATTTTACAT
>JAQJVL010007620.1:0-23091 GCA_035578905.1 Stictocephala bisonia
TTTTTTTTAAAAAACGGTTACTAACCAGATGTCATATCGTGGTATGACAAACACAGATCCCCGGGGTGTAATGAGCAAGTTGATGATGCTTTGTTTTCATGATAGCTATAGATTTAACGTGAGAAGGGTATTCATTACAATGCCAATTTTACTCCATTGTATCAAGGAAATGCTGACGGTTACTAACCAAGTCTTGGTCAGACTTTGATTAAACACTTAGGTTTTAGTGTAGGTGATTTTGTCATTTGTTATTAACAAATAAGAGATTATTTTATATATTTCTTCTAAGTCATACAGAAGTGTTTTGTTCGCTAAACTAAAAAAGGCCATATTTTTATAGTTAAAATAAATTATTTATTATTTTGATAAATAAAAAAACAGTTTTGTTTTAATAGTGGTTGATTAATTTAATATTTGTTTACTGGATTGTTGATTATTCACCATTTTAAAACAGATTGTAACTATTCTTGGTCGGTTAACTTGGTTATAGCAAGCATAGTTACCATTTTGAACTCCTTTTTCCAGCACCATGAATATTAAGGTCCATGTTTTTGTACTATGAAATGTATGATTTTGGTTCTTGAAATATTAAACAATAACAGGTAATTGTCCCGTAGGAATTATTTATCCTAGGAAGAAAGGAACGACAGACTGAATAGATTACATAAAACGAATGAACACTGTATTTAGGTTAAAGAGTTTATATGATATGCATGTTTGACTATGGTTGTAGTATACATTTTTCAGTTTCAGTCTTATATTTGTAAATTGATGTACTTGCCTTGATCTGTACACGTAGGATTATTGAACATACCAAAAGCTATTGGAGAAGCAATGAGTATAACCAGCCTGCATTTAATTTACTCCTACTCCTTTCTGGGAGTGGCTCAGTTTTGTTTGGGGTTACAATGTATTCAAATTACGTTTGCCATAATGAAGGTGTACATTGAACATCGTGTTTAGATGTAGTATTCATGTTCATTACATACACAGTGTTCTTATGTAGGTTTGTAGGGATCCACCCATTAATTATAAATATTCAAAACTATTAATTAATAATTCAAATGTAAATACAAAAAACTTTCTTTTTATATATATACGTAATAAATATGTAGTGTTTTTAATTAGCATAATACTTTTTGCTACATGTAAGTTATAGTACAAGTATACGTCATGCTACATAAATGTATTACAGTATAAAGCACTACATGCACAAATAATATACTGAAGTATAAATAAATATTCACAGGTACTATGGTGATCGATTTCGGCAAACCACGTTTGCCTTCCTCAGGAGGATCCACAAAGGAGTCAAATACATAAAATATTTAGTATTTTTGCATTTTTTTTACTTACATTAAGTATATTTGTGTATTTTTACTTTATATTGTAATCTATTTGTGAATTTTATACTTACACTACAGTATATTTGTGTTGTGTGAGTTTAATTGCACAAAACTAACTATATTATAACTTTCATTACTGTGGTATGCACTAAACTTTGTTAGTCAAATACAATTTATTCTAAATGAAATTATGAATATACCTTAGTAAAAATGATATTCTTGGGACTAAATATCTTTAGTCGTCATGAACTCAGTTGAAAAGTGGTAGACAATTATTTAAAGGCGAATGAATAAAAATGACTCCCTTGATGCTTTTAAGGTGTTAGGGTGCAAAAATGAGTCATCTACCTAAGTAATATTACCATCCCGTCAGTAAGGAGACATCTACCGAAGTAATATTACCATCCCGTCAGTAATGAGACTATATTTTAGTGAAATTGTATGTGTGACTAAGTAGATGAATATTCATTATCAAATGTTTTGTTATTTATATAAAACTTGTAAAAATGTGGACTGTCTGAGCCATGTAGTCCTTGAAAAGGTTTTTACAGTTTATTAAAGAGACTGAACATTTATTTTTAATGAACTATGAAATGACGCTTTTTACCCTTTACATATATATATATATATATATATATATATATATATATATATGTGTGTATATATATATATATACATATATAGGCCTATAAAAAAGTGAGTATATATATAGTGAGGTGAAATATCTTTAGGTCTTAATAAATGTTACACTTACAGTACTTTTAATTTTCTGATAAATAAAATTAAAATTGTATTTTATTAAAAGTAATTTAAATTATATTGTCGAAAATTAATGTAAAATCTAACGTACCTACTAGATGACTATCTAATAAATATTTACAGCCTTTTTATGAGGTGCCAGTTTTATTTACATTTTATTTAAAACATGAGTAACAGCTGTGCCCCTTGACGTCTCAGACGAGAACAGAGCGATCCAAAATATATGTTATAAACAAAAAGAAAACAAAAGTTATTATAATGTATAAAGGGGATTTGTAGTTTACAATAATATATTTAAATGAATTACTTCAATATAACTCTAAATACTATATTTATTACTTAACTCAGTGAATTCATGTTGCATTGGAATCGGACAGTTTTTATGGTAGTGATAAACTGTGATACATTAAGGTCAGATGTGATTTGTAAGGAGAAGAAACCTAAATAAATTATGACCGAGCCGGTGGCCGAGCGGTCTAAGAGATCAGGACTTTGAGTCTGGATTAGAAACAGTGCTAGTTCGAATCCAGCCTAGACTGGAAGATTTATCAGTAATATTCACCTTCTATTGTACTGGTTCGCCCCCTTACTCTATCTGATAAAGTTCCTCGCACATATCAATAGTCTATCAGGAATGGGTAGAGTAAGATTAATAAGAGATCGGCCTCTCCTTTAAAAAAAACTTTGTTATCGTTAATGCATGATACATTTAACTCTTTAACAATATATTCTTATTTATTTCATACATAAGATGAATTTGCGTAAGATCATTTGCCAGATCAATCAATACGCTGGTAGTCCTAGAAACTAGAAAAGTCCCAATTTTTTTTCTGTCATCATTGAATTGCAGATAACTACTTCACAGTATGGTATATTATTATTATTTGTAGTTAATAAATCATTGAAACATAAATTTATAAATAGTAACGACTTTTTTGTCTGTCAACGAAAAAGGAAAAAAAATTAAAATTGAAAAGAAAATAAAATTTTCAATTTGGTTCTTTTACCGAAAAATATTTGCAAATTCTTTAGAAACAAGCCGAAATATGATTATAGTTACGGCAATGTGAACAGTTAACTGAATGTGATTTAAAATAATGCATTATACTGCAATAAAACGTATAATTATTAATTAGTACAGCAAAATCAATGTATAGAATTATTGTGTATAAACTTATGTTTAATAAAATACAACACAGTGTTCAATTTAAGAGATTTGCAGTGTTTAGTTTTATTTTGCGTAGTTCTTTGCAATTTTTTAATCCAGTGCGAGAAGGCCCTCCGGTACTGTTAAAAAGTCTGCCTGGATAGTTTAGCCTACAGTGTTACAATATTGTTCTAGATGGCAGAGTCCAACTTTCTCAGCTTCTGAAATCCTGCCTCTGTAATTAAATAAACTACTTATATGATTCATAGAATCTACATTTTCCTTTGAATACCACGTTAAGGTGCTATCTACACTATGTAATGTTATTATAGTACAAGGTAACTGAACGTTTCGCCCATGCTGTGATGTGGCATCCTCAGCTGTATCGCTCAGACAAGCATGGGTGAAACGTCTGGTTATCCTGTAAATAGTACATATAGTAGCTTCACGAGGTTGTCACAGAATAATATAGATTCTAGTTATGACACTAGCTGTTTAAGCCTAAGATACAAGATTATATGATACATAGTTTGAGTTCCACAATCAAAGGACTGATCATTTGCCATTTACCTCCCATATTCCCAATATCTTAGGGCCATAAAGATGGATGGTTCGTATTCACGTTACCCCCTGGGGTGAGCTATACGAACGACATTTTTCGTAGCTGGACTGTATCTTGTAATATATATACCAGATACAAAACAATGAAATAAAAAATAATAAAAAAGATTCACATAGACTTGCAGCATATGCATAGTATTATTTATTGAGAAAATGAACTACTCACCGTTGGCCCAGTTGGAGACTGGAACCCTGGACTTTTTCAAGTAAGTACATATGTCTTTCTGATATGTCAGGGAAAGGGCCCACAAGGAGTCAGAAGAACATCTTTAACGACAGCATAGGTCTATCAGTTCATGAAACTGAAGGTATTTAGTAGTAGAACATAAAACCACCGACCTAAAAAGGTTAACTCTTTAAAATATGACGCTGGTTTACAGTTTTAAAAAGTTACAATGTAGGTCCTGATCTAGACTGTTATTATCTTTTCTTGGCTTAAGTTTGAAAAATTAAACTTTGTAAATGCAAACTGGGTTTAAGAAATATTCTTTTTTTAGTTTAGTTAGTGACTCTTCAGATCCAATGGAGGCTGGTCTACAAGAATTTCAACAAAAAAATTAAAAGTTAGCATAGGTCAAGGTGTAGATAATTTTAAAGAGCTTGTCCTGCCCAGATTAATACCACAAAGAGCACTTAAAAAGGCTGATCTAGTAATTAATGACAGATGTTCAAGGATTTTAATGGAAAAAGTGATGTTTAGTTACCAAATATGTTCGATTTGCTAAAACTTTTTCATAACTACTTCATAATTGCCTTAATGCACAACAGGCCTCATGCATATAGCAAGGGTTTTTATTACATTTATAAGAGCACTTAAATTGTGACCACTAACCACTTGGTCACTACAACTAAGTAAAATACTGAAATATCTGCTATTTTGTAATGGATTTGTATAGGATTTTATGTGCTGTATGCGGTACTCATCTGTGCAGAACGAACCGTTTAAAATGGTGTACATTCTTACTTGTGCTTACTTTTAATATTTTTGTCGAACTCTTTGTGGATCGTCCTTAGGTTAGTTAATAGGTTGTTACTAACGAACCTAAATTGACTATTTATTAAGTTCAGTATGCATTTAAAAAAGTTTAACTTTCCAAACTTCAGACATGAAGAGATATTACAGTCTAGATCAGGACTTACATAAACCAGCGTTATATTTTATGGAGTGAACCTTTTGAGGTCGGATTTGTGATTTATTTTCTACAAATAAAGCCCTTCAATTTGATTTACTTCTCTCGCTAAAGATTTTCTTCTGACATCTTGTGGGCAGGTCCATCTGACGTGACAGAAAGTGGTTGTTACTTCAAAAAGTAGATTTTTAAGTGCAGTAATGATGTACCAAGTTTTATTTCTGTATCTGTTCGGAAGTTATTAAAACCAGTGTGGGACTTTATAAAGACCCTGTATACAGACCATGTTTCCATCTACAAATGGAAAGTGGCCAGCTGCTATTTCCGAATAGCTCCAGCTATAACTGACCAAGTCATCATATAGTTAAATTAAACTGGTGAGAGAGAGAGAGAGATAGATAGATAGATAGATAGATAGATAGATAGATAGATAGATAGATAGATAGATAGATAGATAGAGAAAAAGGAGGGGAAGGGCCCAAAAAAAAACCGGGAAGGGAATTCGGAAAAAAAAAAAACGGGGGAAAAGGGGGAAATCATGGGGCTCTTTTAAACCCAATTTAAGTATTTTTTGGTTTAAATTTTGGGGGGGAACCAAACAGGGGGAAAAATTAAAATATTTTTTTAAAAACCCAAAAAAACCGTTTTGGACGGGGGGGCCCCTTTGGTTTTAAGGCTTAAAATGCATCCCTTTAAAAAACGATTTAAAAAAGGGGGGGAAAATTTAAAATTAATAGGTTTTTTTGGGAAAAAAAACCAAACCAAAGGGGACGACGGGGGAACCCCAAAAACCACAACCCCCCCTTTTTTTAAAAGGGGGGGAGGAAGGGGGGAGGTCACAACGGAGGGGGGGTTTTTTTTACGGGGGGGCCGGGGCACGAGAAAAAAAAAAGGGGCCAAAAAAAAAAAAAACCCCCCCTTTGATAATTTTATGATAAAGGGGAAGGGAAAGGGAATTTTTTGGGAAAGGAAAAAAAAAAAAAAAGGGGGGGAAAAAACCGGGGGCCCAAAACAAAAATTTTAAAAGGGGGGGGGAAAGGGGAAAGGGGGGCCCGGGAAAAAGAATTTGATTTGCCCTGTACCCCTTTAAATTGGGGAAAAAAAAGGGTTTCCCGAATTTAAAAAGTTTAAAAAATTAAAATAGATTGGGAAAAAAAAAAATTTGTTTAAAAAAAAACTAAAAAAAACCTCGTCAGCGCAAAAAGAAAAATGTAAAAAAAAAGGGGGTTTCCCCCGCTGCCCAAAAAGGGAAAAGGGAATGGGGGATTTTTCTTTTAGTGGGAAAATTTTTGGGGTTTTACATAGGGGGTTTTAAGGGAAAAAATTCCTTTTCCGGGATGGGAAAAAAACCCAAAAGGCCAAAAAAAAGGGTGAAGCCCATTTGGGGCCCCTTTTTGGGAGCCCCCAACCCCCCCAACCCCTGTTGTAGGGGAAAACCCAAAAAGGGGCCCAAAAAAACAGTTTTTTTTCCCCCCTCCCCAAAAAAAAAAAAAAAAAAGGGAATGGGGGAAGGGGGAGAGGGGGCGGGGGGGGAGAGGGGGGAGGGGGGGGGTTGGGGGGGAGAGGGGGAAGAGAGAGAGAGGGGGAAAAAGGAGAAGAGGAGGAGAAAAGAGGGGGGAGGGGGGGAGAGGGGGAGGGGGAGAAAAGGAGAAAAAAGGGGGAAGGGGGAAGAGAGGGGGGAGAGGGGAGGGGGAGGGGAGAGAGGGGGGGGAAGGGGGGGAAAAAGGGGGGGGTTTTTTTAAAAAACAAAAAAAAAAAAAACCTTTTGGGCTTTTTTAAAAAATTGAAAAAATAAAAAAAAAACTTTTAAAAATTTTGAACTTTTTTGGGAAAAAAAAATTTTCCCAAAATTTAAAAATTCGTCCTTGTTTTTCCCAAAAAAAAATTTTTTTGGAAATTTTGGAATTTGCTAAAATTTTTTGGATTTTAAAATTTAAATTTCGGGGTGAAACTTTTGAAAATTTTGGGGAAGTTTTTTTTGGCTTTTATATTTGAAGTATATTCAAACCGGTCAAAGTATTTTGGGGATAAAAAAATTTTTTTTTTGGTTTTTCACTTTAAAAAAAAAAAAAAAAAAAAAAAAAACCATAAAAATTAAAAAAGGGTTTGGGGTTTTACATTTTTGAAATTGAAAAAAAAAACCCCAAACGTAAAAAAGGTTTTTTAACGTGGCAAAAAAAAAAAAAAAGTACAAAAAAGGT
Organism: Stictocephala bisonia; assembly: GCA_035578905.1. NCBI lineage: Eukaryota > Metazoa > Arthropoda > Insecta > Hemiptera > Membracidae > Stictocephala > Stictocephala bisonia. Next base: position 7,205 of record JAQJVL010007620.1, read on the forward strand.
TTTTTTTTTTTAAAAACTATGAAAAACATTTAAAAACTTTTTTAAAAAATAAAAAATTTGAAAAAATATTTTTTTTTTCGGGGAAACATTTTGAAAACCACGGGATATTTGGATAAAAAAAAAATTTAAAATTAATAAAAAAAAACTTTTTTAAAATTTTTAAAAAAAGGATTTTGAAAAACCGGGGAAAATTGAAAAAATTTTTTTTTTTAGGGGGAAAATTCAAAAAAAGTTTTTTTACTTTTTTTGGGATTGGGGTTTTTTTTTTTTTTTAGATTCCCTCTTGGTGTTGTAAATGAAAAAATGAAAAAAAAGTATATTGGGGGGGACATCATTTTAAAAAAAAATTTGGGAATTTTTTTTAAAAAACCTTTTAATTTTTTTGGGTTTTTTTAAAAAATTGGGGACTTTGGAAAGTAGTGTTTTTTTTATGAAAAGGTTTTTTTTTTCGGGGGGGGAAGGGTCTTTTTTTAGTTTTTACTTTTTTTTTCTTTTTTTTCTCTTTGGGTTTTTTTTAATTTTTTAAGGCTTTTTTTTTTTTTGTTGTATGTGGGGAACCAATTTATAGGGGGGGGAAAATTTTCCCCTTTTTGTAATCTAATGTCATTTTTTTTTTAATGAATTTTTTTTTTTCCCCAACCATTTTGGGTTATTTTTTAGTTTTATTTTAAGGGGAAAAAAAATTTAAAAAAGGGAAGGGGAAAAACCTTTCCGACGGGCTATCCCCTGGGGGGTTTATCTATTATTTTGGGGATTTGTGTAAAAATTTTTTAAATCAACATGATTTTTTTTGCTAAATTTAAAGGGACGGAAAATTGGATGCGGGGAAGGGGCCCACGTTGAGATCTACGGTTTTAATAGATAATAATCAATAAACAAAAGAGCCTTTTCAGAGCTAAAAGTAATAAAAAAATTATAAAATTTGTTTTGATTAAAGAGTATAATTTGATTTTAACGATGATGGCTTTGTGTACATGCGAGTACATGTAGTAGTACATGTTACTACTGTACGTGTAAGGGTGGGAGGGAGGACGTTACCACTGTACGTGTAAGGGTGGGGTGGGGAGGGCGTTACTACTGTACGTGTAAGGAGGTGGGTAGGAGGGCGTTACTACTGTACGTGTAAGGGTGGGTGGGAGGGACGTTACTACTGTACGTATAAGGGTGGGAGGGAGGACGTTACCACTGTACGTGTAAGGGTGGGTGGGAGGGCGTTACTACTGTACGTGTAAGGGTGGGTGGGAGGGCGTTACTACTGTACGAGTAAGGGTGGGAGGGAGGAAGTTACCACTGTACGTGTAAGGGTGGGAGGGAATACGTTACCACTGTACGTGTAAGGGTGGGTGGGAGGGCGTTACTACTGTACGTGTAAGGGTAGGAGGGAGGGCGTTACTACTGTACGTGTAAGAGTGGGAGATAGGGCCGTTACCACTGTGCGTGTAAGGGTGGGAGGGAGTACGTTACTACTGTACGTGTAAGGGTGGGTGGGGAGGGCGTTACTACTGTACGTGTAAGGGTGGGTGGGAGGACGTTACTACTGTACGTGTAAGGGTGGGAGGGAGGACGTTACCACTGTACGTGTAAGGGTGGGTGGGAGGGCGTTACTACTGTACGTGTAAGGGTGGGTGGGAGGGCGTTACTACTGTACGTGTAAGGGTGGGAGGGAGGAAGTTACCACTGTACGTGTATAGGTGGGAGGAAAAGCCATTCCCACTGTACGTTAGAGACATCCGCATATTAGAGATATAATCTTTTTGTATAGTGGTACAATTGTACAGATGTAATACAATTGTACAGATGTATTACAATGCTAGTACAATTGTACTCCAAGAGACACTTATTGAAGAGGCAGAGAATACAAGAGGCAATATCCCTGGATACACACTTGTAGGTTGTGTTGGATACAAGTTCAACTGAGTGGAAACGTACCTCATCGGCAATGTATACGTCATCCACAGGACGGATGGAAATATTTTTGCACTGAAATAATCATACTAATAATTCATTTTTACAAAAATTGCAGTGAACAAATGCAATACTTATTAAATTTGACAGCCAAGTCCTTTTTTTAAGACTGTCGTTCAAGCTAGGAGAATTAATATATATATATATATATATTTTTTTTTTTTAACGAATTAGTAGAAAGAAAATCAGTTTATACGAATGTTGGAACAAGTGCAGATGAAGAAGATACAATCCAGAAACATGTGTGATGATGAATGTCGTATTAACAAGGTGCAGATTCTAGAATTTAGTTCACACTTAATAAACTGAGTGAACTCAACGTGGTTGAATATATAGATGCAATATCACGTGTAGAAAGGGCTCCTTGAAGTATGTAGATGTAATGTCACGTGTAGAAAGAGCTCATTGAAGTATGTAGATGTAATGTCACGTGTAGAAAGGGCTCATTGAATTATGTAGATGTAATGTCAAGTGGTCAAGTGTAGGAAGGGCTCATTGAAGTATGTAGATGTAATGTCAAGTGGTCAAGTGTAGGAAGGGCTCATTGAAGTATGTAGATGTAATGTCACGTGTAGGAAGGGCTCATTGAAGTATGTAGATGTAATGTCACGTGTAGGAAGGGCTAATTGAAGTATGTAGATGTAATGTCACGTGTAGGAAGGGCTAATTGAAGTATGTAGATGTAATGTCAAGTGTAGGAAGGGCTCATTGAAGTATGTAGATGTAATGTCACGTGTAGGAAGGGCTCATTGAAGTATGTAGATGTAATGTCACGTGTAGGAAGGGCTAATTGAAGTATGTAGATGTAATGTCAAGTGTAGGAAGGGCTCATTGAAGTATGTAGATGTATGTCACGTGTAGGAAGGGCTCATTGAAGTATGTAGATGTAATGTCAAGTGTAGGAAGGGCTCATTGAAGTATGTAGATGTAATGTCAAGTGTAGGAAGGGCTCATTGAAGTATGTAGATGTAATGTCACGTGTAGGAAGGGCTAATTGAAGTATGTAGATGTAATGTCAAGTGTATGAAGGGCTCATTGAAGTATGTAGATGTAATGTCAAGTGTAGGAAGGGCTCATTGAAGTATGTAGATGTAATGTCAAGTGTAGGAAGGGCTCATTGAAGTATGTAGATGTAATGTCACGTGTAGGAAGGGCTCATTGAAGTATGTAGATGTAATGTCACGTGTAGGAAGGGCTAATTGAAGTATGTAGATGTAATGTCACGTGTAGGAAGGGCTCATTGAAGTATGTAGATGTAATGTCAAGTATAGGAAGGACTAATTGAAGTATGTAGATGTAATGTCAAGTGTATGAAGGGCTCATTGAAGTATGTAGATGTAATGTCAAGTGTAGGAAGGGCTCATTGAAGTATGTATATGTAATGTCAAGTGTAGGAAGGGCTCATTGAAGTATGTAGATGTAATGTCACGTGTAGGAAGGGCTCATTGAAGTATGTAGATGTAATGTCACGTGTAGGAAGGACTAATTGAAGTATGTAGATGTAATGTCAAGTGTATGAAGGGCTCATTGAAGTATGTAGATGTAATGTCAAGTGTAGGAAGGGCTCATTGAAGTATGTAGATGTAATGTCACGTGTAGGAAGGGCTAATTGAAGTATGTAGATGTAATGTCAAGTGTATGAAGGGCTCATTGAAGTATGTAGATGTAATGTCACGTGTAGGAAGGGCTCATTGAAGTATGTAGATGTAATGTCACGTGTAGGAAGGGCTAATTGAAGTATGTAGATGTAATGTCAAGTGTAGGAAGGGCTCATTGAAGTATGTAGATGTAATGTCAAGTGTATGAAGGGCTCATTGAAGTATGTAGATGTAATGTCAAGTGTATGAAGGGCTCATTGAAGTATGTAGATGTAATGTCACGTGTAGGAAGGGCTCATTGAAGTATGTAGATGTAATGTCACGTGTAGGAAGGGCTAATTGAAGTATGTAGATGTAATGTCAAGTGTAGGAAGGGCTCATTGAAGTATGTAGATGTAATGTCAAGTGTATGAAGGGCTCATTGAAGTATGTAGATGTAATGTCAAGTGTATGAAGGGCTCATTGAAGTATGTAGATGTAATGTCACGTGTAGGAAGGGCTCATTGAAGTATGTAGATGTAATGTCACGTGTAGGAAGGGCTAATTGAAGTATGTAGATGTAATGTCACGTGTAGGAAGGGCTCATTGAAGTATGTAGATGTAATGTCAAGTATAGGAAGGACTAATTGAAGTATGTAGATGTAATGTCAAGTGTATGAAGGGCTCATTGAAGTATGTAGATGTAATGTCAAGTGTAGGAAGGGCTCATTGAAGTATGTTGATGTAATGTCACGTGTAGGAAAAGCTCATGAACCATATGACTTTTCGTAAACATAATGTTACGAATAAAGAAAGAACTTCCTATATTTATATCTTTCTTTGGTTTTATAGTTGTATAACGGAATAAATCACACAAAAAATGTCAATAAGGTATCATGATTAATGTAAGATGTAAAAAAAGATAATGAAAGGAAATAAAAAAGATTGTATTCCTAATGAATAAAAGTTTTATCAGGAAAATATTGTTATATTCATCAAAAAAGCACCGAGAAATATTACCCGAGTATTGAGAGAGGCATTAGTTACGTTAAATATTTAAACCATTATCCATTAATGGTATTTGGGCAAATTTGTGGAGAACGTTGAAGATCAATTTACGTGGATAATGGAAATCCAATGTTCTTCTCATCTTCTTACAAATAAACCGTATTGGAATTAAAACACAAGCTGGATCCCATTTAAAATTGTCTTCATATTTTCCCGATAGAGTTGTCATTAATTGATTAAATAGAAAAAGAATTCCAATTTTATTTTAAGATTATTTTTGTGTTTTACTAAATAAATGTAACTACAATACCAAATACAATACTAAAAATGTTACCGAGAATTCGAGACAAAATACATCTCGCCCCTTATCCAGTAACGTGTCCAACGTTCTAGCAAATTAAATAGAATCTTAATATAGATTTGAAAGAACAACGCATGAACGCACTACATAGAGTGGATATTAAGGGAGAATATAAGAAAACATTGGATTGACGGGTAATAATAGAATATCAATCGTTGGTGAAAGAAAATTGAAATAAGTACTAAACGTATTGATAATAATACTCCTGATAATATATTTACGGTGTTACTATGTCTTATACATATTGTAAATTGTACAATTACTTAATTTGTCTTAAAAATAATTATTGTTAAGTGATGAATGTGCCAAATAATCTAATCGAACACAATATCTGGTTATTTACTTATTACAAAATGTACAATGATGTTTGTCTGGAGAAGACATGGTATTAAATGTTATCAAGTATCACAAGAATATTATAACTATACGATATTTGTGTCTGATGAATTTATAACTATACGATATTTGTGTCTGATGAATGTTTATAACTATACGATATTTGTGTCTGATGAATATTTATAACTATACGATATTTGTGTCTGATGAATATTTATAAATATACGACATTTATGTCTGATTAATATTTATAAAACTATACGACATGTGTGTCTGATGAATATTTATAACTATATGATATTTGTGTCTGATGAATATTTATAACTATAAGATATTTGTGTCTGATGAATATTTATAACTATACGATATTTGTGTCCGATGAATATATACAACTATACGATATTTGTCTCTGATGAATATATATATAAATATACATTTGTGTCTGATGAATATTTACAACTATACGATATTTGTGTCTGATGAATATTTATAACTGTAAGATATTTGAGTCTGATGAATATTTACGTAGGCATTATATGTTTCTAAAATGCATGTAAATATGTTTTAAGCCTTACATTATTGATATAGTAACAATTAGTCATATTCACTGGACTAATGAGTCTAGTTGACTATTAAAGTGAATTTATTTAATACATTTGTTAAAAAAGTATTTTTTAGAATTGCCTAAAGGAAGGACTCGGATGCTTAGTACAGAGGTGGCAGCTCATAAAAAAGGTAGTAAAGGATTATTGGGCACTCTTCCAAGAATAAATTGGTGGCTTGGGAGCCGACAATATGAGACGCTATCTGTGAACGGTTCAGCGCTTCCTCAACTCACTTCACTGATCAAGTGGGATTTCCGTTCCAGCGAATCTTCAAAACACGTTTGCTGTCATTCCACATACAGCTTCATCCAGTCAGACGGGATGTTATTAAATTGATTCACTCAAAAGATAAATAACTTTATTCGAATACACTGGAAGCTTGAAATTCGTTTTTTCAAAGATAGGTCTTGAATTCACAAATGTCATTTAGTCTTATAAGTAAACTGAAAAGTTCCCATATACGCTGTGTATTGCTGGCCTTTATAGAATACTTCTATTAAACGTAAAACAAATATGTAACTCCCAGATCGTCAATTATTCTGGGAGATCGTAAAAAAAACTAGGAAAAAAGAATTTTAACTAAGTCAATTTATTTTACCCTATTTGATAAAAATTGATTTGATACTTGATTTAATAAAAATAGATTAAAATTAAGTAATTTTTAATATCGAGAAAATGCATAGTTCACTATTCATTAGTAATTCGCCAATCTTAAAGATATGGAGAATATGAGAGACGAAAAAGTGTTAAGAGTACAGATGAACGAGTGTAGTCATTGTTACTAAGGTCTACTGTTTCTTAGAAAGAGTAATTTATTAATTGCCCAATAGCCAGAACAACTAAGGGACCTACAGCTTTAGTGGAATCTGATATACGTAGTACTGGTCTGATTGACGAGCCTGGTACTCAGTTCCCTTCCCTACAAAACATCCGGACTCTGACTACCACCCAACACGGACACCCAAGACTTCTCTAATAGTGTTCGGACCGTTAAGTGGAAACCATGTCTGTATTAAGAGGAACAATCGCCTACAGTCTCAACAACAACTTGTTCAGAAGTACCTGGATTACAACATTGCGCCAATTGTGCCGGCGTATAACGTATGGATAGGTTTATATTTTTATAGGGACTCAGTATACTTTCACTTTTCTTTTTTTGTAGAAAAGTTATAATGTAAAGATAAGCTTTCGAATAAGGGTTTTTATGGTGTGGATTCACAGAGAGTTCATGTATATTTGGAACTTATACTACCTATACATATTGGAAACGGTTTGTAAAGAGGGAATTATAGATTACATATTAGTGAATTTTACAACTGAAACATTATACAGTAGATCTATTATATTGAAATAATGCTACTGTTAAACATGCTATGTTGCAGTAAACGGTGATAACAATGTTATCTTGAGTTTTTAAGACTCTTACTTAGCAGAACAGCACAATCCACTTAGAGTAATTATACTTGTTTTTAAAAGGGAAAGTTGCAATTGAGTCTTTAGGTAAAGAGTTAATCCAGGAAATCTTTCTAAAATTAATTAATTTACTTTTCTTTGATACAAACTTAAATCTAAATTAATTCCTGTGGACATAAATTTATATACTGATATATCATATCTGCAGCTATATTTTCCTTTCTCCACCTAGAACGAGCTAATCCAGTAAATATTACTGCTAGAACCAAAATAATGTTATATTGAATTGTGATTTAATACTGTATTGTTTATTAAATTTAATCTGTTTTAAATTTGTAAATGCAATTTACAGATTTGCAATTATCTACTTTAGAATAAAATCAGACCCTAAATATTACCATAATATATATTTAGCTTACAAAATACAGTCATATAGTTTTTGATGGCTTAACTACCGACCCATCTTCTCAATAAAGAGAATAATTTCGTTTCGAATAAAGATTTTGAGCATTTAGCAATTACTTTCGATAATTGTTAATGCCACGAAGTACAAAAAAGCGTATACCCTTTGAGCAAATTATAAAAAACAATGATTTTTGGTTATAGTTACCCGATATAAAAAATAAAAGTTTATAATATTTATGGTTTCCCTTCTTAGGTTATGTTTAGGGAAAGGTATATTTACCCATAAAATCAAATATTACCAATGTCAATTTTAAAGCCTCGTGTCCTTTATTAACATTATTGATGCTTGGAATGACCCCTACACAAAACAATCAATTTTGAGTTTTATCAGAATAGCTTTTTAATAATAAACAACATTTTTTATCCACGCTGCAAGTAGACAATTTCTAAGAGTAACATAAATATTTTACACAAGTCGTGGTGTTCTATATCTTTTCATAAGTAAATTATTAATTGGCTTACAGTATACTTACGTATTTAACTTATGTCCACTATTCCAGGCTTATACATTAAAGCAATGCAGTAAGTGAATTATGTTAGAGTTGAACTGTAATAAGTGGTTTTAATTAGTTCGAAGTACATAATTAGTACAATAATTGACTTTGTCCATGTGAAAGGGAACCACTAAACCACAATATTCCTTATTAACCTTACTAGCACGAAACTTACTTGCTATTGGGATAACCTCAATAGAAGGATTTTTGTCTAATATTGATTGAAATTGAGATATTTTGAAAACAAAGGGGAGTTGAATATCAAATTAACAAGGAGAACAAAATTTGTGAACATAAAAATGTTAGGCATAAATAGAGAAAATAAACATAAATATGAATAAATCTGTAATAACATAAGAAAAATGTTCTTTTTCTTTTATTTGTTGAGGTGGATTGTATTGCCATCTCGAATTCACTATTTGTAACAACTATAAGAAACCTTTTAAATAACATATTATTTACAAATTTCTATGAAATAATTTAATAACATATGAATTAGGAAAACTGCCTCTGTTAAACACAGTTTTACCCTTCCCATATTAGTTTTTAGGTTACAAAAGATGCTGTAATTTAGCCATAAATAACTGAATTATGGTTTATGTGATAAACTAACTACACGATGAGATGTAAATAAAAAAGGTGTTTTAGTCTTCTAAATATATTAACAACCTAGTCAGCCAACCAATTTACCAATACATTTTATCTGTCATAACAATTCATTTTGTTAGTAAATTAAATGTATGGTTTACAAGTAAATATTAATTACGAGCATTTTAGGTATAAAAAATCACACAGAAACTAACTCGTTATGAAGGATTCATTATTTATAATACGCTCGTTGAGTTTGTTCATTATTTCATTACATATGTATAATACATGAAATATTTTTGATAAGAAAAGATTTATATAAAATATTGACATTATCTTACTGTTAGAAATAAATACGTGTTATTTCAAATACTTAATATCGTTTATTTTTTTTATATGTTTTAGGCAAACTTTTTACCTTCAGTAGTACTAACAATACAGGCTCCGAAACACCATAAAAAGCCATAGTATTTAGACTAATTATGGATGTACGCAATATTAAAAAACCCTTGCAAACACACCATCGTCAAGATCAAGGAAATCATATTTTATAAGAGATGTATTTCTTCAGTAACCTCAACCTCGTTTTACAAAAGATGATTGGTGTAGGGGGGGGGGGTTGTTCACCAAGATAATTGTAATCGTTTTGTAAGTTAAGCATGCTAATGTTGGTGCGTTCTTCATAAAAGTCCAATTACCTGTTTTTATGAATCAAACTGATAAAGTTTGAACTCTAAATTTGAAATAAAAATTTGAGAAGATAACTATTAATTCGACTTCGTATCTAAATAGGCATTTTATAAAAATAACTTAATATTACCCTTACCACTTAGTATAATCTAATAAGTAATAATAATGAATCGTATAAAAAAATCGAAAGAGGGAGCATAGAAACGTTGAAGCGTCTAACGTGCAAAGTGGGAATGAATACAAACGTTTATAATACATCGTTCATTAAAGGAATCAATTAATATGTCTAAGATGCGTTTAATCTGTCGTTAATTATTATTTTTTTATTAAATACTGAGTCAAATGTCCAAATCAACCGTAACTCCAACCCAACCTAATAATACATGCAGTCAGTGCTTAATAATGTATGTTTAATCATGAACTCGTGTCAATTATGTTAAATTCACGTTAAAATTTGCAAAATGAAACCGTTCTAGGGGTAGTAAAAGATTTACGTGATCTCCGGTGAGATGGAAGAGAGAGATAGACGAACTTCACCCACACTGCTTGGTAATGATTTCAACCTGGGCCAAGTAACTCGGTGAAGGAGGGGATTTAGGGAGGACGGACCTTGACACAGTTCGTTACTTTACGTAATATAGTAGACGTGTAATGAGATAATGATTCCTTTTTACTATTAATTTTTAAATTATTAATTCAGTTATAAATATACAAATATCAAAAGTGATGTTTTAAAAGTCACCATACTAAATAAATAGATTAACAGAAAACAAAATAATTTTTGAATTATTCTTAACAAATCTGTGAATGTAAATGAACTATTTTATCCGCTTTAAAAAGTTAGTTGGTAATATAATATGCTCATGAACGGCTTGAAATGAAAGCAGTACTGTATTGTAGGTATTTGCATACTTGAATGTGAAATCAGCTTAAATTTTCATCGATTTTGTATTGGAACATCTAAACCTGGTTTATAACTATGCTTATATAATCTCTCTAAACCACAGTTTTACAATAACATCGTAGCATTGAACACAGTGTTTCTTTCAAGGTGTACATATAGAAACTATAGTATTGATAATTTATTTGATAGAACTTACCCATTGAAGAATCTGAAAAATTGTTGGGCTAACATAATATATTGTTCATCTCTATATATATTAAATAGAAAAGTAGTGTAAAAAATAATCTAGCATTCATTTCAAAACGTGTAGTAAATAACTGTGTGTGTGAATTGCCAAAATGAGGGATTCATAAACAAAGAAATAAAAGTAAATAAATAAAGGTAAGTAAAAGAGTAAACAAATATGATTTACATTAAAGGCATACCAAGCTGAAGATAAGTGAAGCCAATTATTGTTACTTACCGTACGTAGTATTTGTAAACTGTACGTCATTAATAAATTGTTTAATGAATATATTTAAAATGTCTTAAATTATTAAAACGTTTAATATTAAAGGGATATTTTACGCAAGATGTAATATATATTACATTGATGAAAGTGCAACACCATTAAAGGAAATTTTAAAGCAATTCCCCACTATTCAGGTTCGACATGAAGACGAGAGAAGTCACGGCGAGAGCATCTGTTATGTATTTAAACCAGGTAAAGTATTGTGACGTTTTTTATACGTCCTAATTTATAAATAATTAAACGCTATGTGGGTTTTACAAATAAGCAACACGATATACTAAACAATTACTAAATTTATTGAATATATAAAATTAACTTATTATAATTAAATGGATTATTTCCTTAACTTTACTATTGTGAAAAGTACAATTTACTATTAGGCCTACTTTTACAATTAAACTAATCTATAATTACAATCTTCGATGGCATCAATAATTACAACTACTAATTGCAAAGTGACTTTACTAAATTCCCTTCTTTTAATCACAATTCCTAGCTCTATAAAGTGGCTTTCCTAGATTCTCTACTATTATTTACAATTACTAACTATAAAGTGACTCTACTAGATTCCCTACTATTATTTACAATTACTAACTACTAAATGACTTTACTAGATTCCCTACTACCTACAGTCCAATGCTAACAGTTCACTCACAGTTTCTTCAGTGTCCCTTCAGAAGTCGTCCACAAGTACCGCACTGCTCCTTCGTTGATCCCCACAACGAACCACTCACCGGTAACTTCTCCGTAGACCACTTCACTCTACACGGACACTTCACTCTCACTGTCGCTGCAAACACCCGGGCTGTAGGCTCTAGACTCACTGACTGACTGACTGACTGACTGACTGACTGACTGACTCTGGTATCCGGGCCGTATATATCACCTGCAGGTCTCCATCTAGAAGCTTCTTGAATTCCCCTGCGTCCGAAGTTCCATGACAGAGCTGGCTCGTCAACCCAGAAGATTCTAGAAGTCTATTGAAGAGGTAAAGGGGCGTTCATGCGTAAGCCATTGTGCCCCAAAGGTTGTAAACAAGCAGGGCAGGTGGTCAGCGACCCATCCATTACTTCCGCATCACCGGCTCCCAGGATAGAAGCCACTCGGAATGTCACACTGCCCCCTCCTTAAGGCTGATCGTCCCGATCAGCTTCCGCTCCATGGTATGGTGCTAGGCGATCAAGGTGGACCACAAGCATCTTGCCTCTTGGGTGTCTTTGAATCCTGTAGACCACATCGTTGATTCGTGTCACTACCCGATAAGGTCCTTGCCAATCCTGTTGAAATTTCGGGCATCTCCCCTTCTTCCGGATGGGACTGTAGAGCCACACCAGGTCGTTCACCTGGAATCCAGTGGAATTGGCTTGCCGGTCGTAGCGAGCTTTCATTTTGTCACTGGCCATTTTTAGGTGCTGACGAGCGAACTCGTGAGTGTCGTGTACGTGGTCGATGAGCTCGCAGGCGTAGTCCGTTGCGGGCTGCTTTGCGTCAGGTGGCAGGCCGAACATGAGGTCACTAGGCAGCCGCAGCTCCCTTCCGAAGATCATCCTCGCTGGGGTGAAACCCGTAGTATCGTGGACCGAAGATCTGTACGCCAGGAGGAAAATGGGCACCTTCCGATCCCAATCCCGCTGATTGGTAGACACAACTTTCCTGAGGTGTCCAACGAGTGTCTTTATGTATCTCTCGACCATCCCATCAGATTGCGGATGAAGTGCATTTGTCCGTGTCTTGTGCACTCCGAGACGCTGAAGCACCTCCTTCAACAACAGGGATCCGAAGTTCGTCCCTTGGTCACTGTGCAGCTCACGTGGCACTCCATACCGACAGATGAATTCGTTCACCAAGCACCCAGCTACTGTTGCGGCTTCTTGATTTGGTATGGCGTATACTTCTGGTCATTTCGTAAAGTAGTCCATGAGAACCAGGAGATATTTATTTCCTGCATCTGACATGGGAAATGGACCGGCGATGTCGATGGCGATCCTCTCGAAGGGTGCCCCAACGTTGTACTGTAGCATTCTCCCTCGACTTCTTGTTTGTGGCCCTCGGCTTCCAGTACAGACATCACATTGGCGGCACCACTTCTCTACATCAGCCCTCAAGTTCAACCAGTAGAACCGCTGACGTAGCTTGTCCACCGTTCTGTTGACACCTAAGTGCCCACCAGATGCTCCATTGTGGATCTCCTCCAGCACTTCCTTTCTTTTACTTCTGGGGAGCACAATCTGTTCAATCTGCTTCCTACCATTAGGGGCCTCCCAGATTCTTATAAGCACTCCGTTCTTAACCTTCATTGAGTCCCAATGTGCCCAGTAGCTCTTATACACATGGTTCCTAGCTGCAATGTCTTCCCGGCTAGGACGAGACCCCGATTCCTTCTCCCGCAGCAGTGGTCCAACCTCACTATCCTCAAGCTGTTCTTTACGGAGGTCCTCCGGCTCCCATCCACTAGCTGGCTCCAAAGAGACACAACGCACTTCCACGGACGGATCCCTCTCTTCTACCTTGGAGCAGTGCTTACAACCCTCTGGGCAAGGTCGGCGAGACAGGGCGTCGGCATTGGAATGGTTTCTCCCTCGTCGGTGTTCAGAGGTGAAGTTGTATTCTTGAAGACGCTGGGTTGACAGTTGCCCCTTCCCATCAACCCTGTTTAGTTTTCCCTGCCTCTGCCCCCGAGAGGCTTTACTCGGGCATTTACTTCGGGGATGGCCTAACTCTCCACACCCCCAACAGCGAATCTCCTTCTTCCGGTCCCTCAGGGCATCAAGCACTTTTCTTACGATGTCTTCTATCTTCATAGGTTCTTCTTCCTCTGCGTAGACTCCTCGCAGACGTGCCTGGCCCCGGACGTTGCTTTACGGCCTCAAACTCTAAGGCTTGCGTCAGGGCCTCGTTTAAAGTGTTAGGCCGGGCCAACTTTACAGCCTGCTGCGTCTCAGCATCCCGCAGCCCATCGAGGAACCTTTCAATGGATAGGCTCTCGTAGACAGCTTCGTCCACTGTGGGATAAGCGCCCCTCACTAATCGTGCGATGTCAGCTTCGAATTCTTGAAGACTCTCATTGGACTTCTGGTGACGACTCCTGAGCTGAGATCTGTAGATCAGTTCCATGTGTTTATGTCCGAACCGCATTTCCAACCGTCTAATCAAATCTTCGTAATTCTGTCGCTCAGCAGGTGGAACGGTTTGCAGTACGCTCAGAGCTTCTCCACGAAGTGAAAGGCACAACATGGACGCCTTCGCTGATGATGGCCAATTGTAGACAGCAGCGGCAGTCTCAAACAAAGTAATAAAATCTTCCCAGGTCATCTTTCCGTCAAAGGTTGGCAAACTTGCGTTATTTACGGGTGGACACACACTGGGCCGAGGTTTAAGACTGGGCGGTTGCTGTCCACTTCCTGAGATCCCAGGTGGTTCGTTGCAGGTTATTGACTCCTTCCTCCCCTGAACCATTTCTTCTAAAAACCTAATCCTATCACCTAATTGCTTCGAACAGTCATCTAATTGTTTTTTAAATTCGCTCGAACAGTCATTTAATTGTTTTTTAAATTCGTTCGAACTGTCATCTAATTGTTTTTTAAATTCGTCTTCAACTTTGCAAATTTTATAATTAAATTCTGTAGCTAACTCTTCCTTCAAGGTTTTACAATTACTATTTAGTTTTTCGGTTAAGTCATCTTTCACTTCTTTTAAGTCACTATGTAATTTCTCTGCATTTCCTTTTAAGTCATTTTGTAATTCCTCTGCATTTCTTTTTAAGTCACTTTGTAATTTATGTAATTCCTCTGCATTTCCTTTTAAGTCATTTTGTAATTTCTCGACATTTCTGGTAATCATAGACTTAAGTGAACTAGCTTCAGTTTCAAAAAGGAATGTTTCTGGATCATCCCCTGCTTGTAGCATTGCCTGCTTAAGTCTACTTACTAAAACTGATTTTGTTCCGGTATTATCTATGTCCCTTTCTTCTAACTCCCGCTTTAAATCAGCCACTTTTAAGTCTACTAACTTAACTCCACTAGATGCCATCGTTCTTTTGCAAAACTACGTCTGAACAATATAGAATTACAGTAAATGAATTCAATAAACAGCTTAACAATAACTATCAGTAAATAAAAATATCAAACGTGTTGCTCAACAAATCAATCCCACTTCTGACACCAGTGTGACGTTTTTTATACGTCCTAATTTATAAATAATTAAACGCTATGTGGGTTTTACAAATAAGCAACACGATATACTAAACAATTACTAAATTTATTGAATATATAAAATTAACTTATTATAATTAAATGGATTATTTCCTTAACTTTACTATTGTGAAAAGTACAATTTACTATTAGGCCTACTTTTACAATTAAACTAATCTATAATTACAATCTTCGATGGCATCAATAATTACAACTACTAATTGCAAAGTGACTTTACTAAATTCCCTTCTTTTAATCACAATTCTATAAAGTGGCTTTCCTAGATTCTCTACTATTATTTACAATTACTAACTATAAAGTGACTCTACTAGATTCCCTACTATTATTTACAATTACTAACTACTAAATGACTTTACTAGATTCCCTACTACCTACAGTCCAATGCTAACAGTTCACTCACAGTTTCTTCAGTGTCCCTTCAGAAGTCGTCCACAAGTACCGCACTGCTCCTTCGTTGATCCCCACAACGAACCACTCACCGGTAACTTCTCCGTAGACCACTTCACTCTACACGGACACTTCACTCTCACTGTCGCTGCAAACACCCGGGCTGTAGGCTCTAGACTCACTGACTGACTGACTGACTGACTGACTGACTGACTGACTCTGGTATCCGGGCCGTATATATCACCTGCAGGTCTCCATCTAGAAGCTTCTTGAATTCCCCTGCGTCCGAAGTTCCATGACAGAGCTGGCTCGTCAACCCAGAAGATTCTAGAAGTCTATTGAAGAGGTAAAGGGGCGTTCATGCGTAAGCCA
>JAQJVL010007621.1:0-23072 GCA_035578905.1 Stictocephala bisonia
GGAAGAATACTTATTGGCCTTAAATCAGAGGGAGATAAAGGATTTGAAGTTTTAGGCAAAGGTTGAACAATAGCAGACTTCCAGGCACTAGGGAAAATAGCTGATATTAAAGAAAAATTAAATATTGCTGTAATGATTGGTAGTGTAACGGGTAGGGTAAGTTTGATAAATTTTATTGGAATACTGTCAGCTCCGACTGCGTTACTAGTTGTCCAATTCAAGGCTTTTAGCACTTCTTCATCAGTAGCCAAACGGAATGAAAATTTATGGAAAGGCCTAGGAAAGGGAGAACTGGTTAGTTCATTAACGTAAATTTTGGCTTTTGATAAATCAATAGGAATATTAGTGAAATAATCATTAATAACATCAAGGTCGATGTTGATGGAAACAGTAGGGTTTCATTCCCAATCCCCAGCTCCTTAACTTTTGTCCAGAGTGATTTAGTAGACTTTTTCTTGTCAGATAATGATCGGTAATAATGTCTAATTTTAGAGTTACGGATCTGTTGCTGGGTTTGGTTTCTTAATCTCTTATACGCATCCCAATCATGGGCACATTTAGATCTTTTTGCCTTGCGGAAGCATGCATCTCGTTGCTTTTGCATTCTACGTATTTGATCTGTGATCCAGGGTGCAGGCTTTTTTGTAATCCTTTTTTTTATAAGTGGAGCATGTAGATCAAGAAGATAGTTCATAAATACGTTGAACTTATTGACCATTGTGTATCTTGTTTTACAGAGTCCACAAATATCTTTAGATGGACATGATGGCCACACTCTTCGATCACATTGTTGATCTTGAACGATTTTGCCGCTAATCGAAGATGGCCTAGAATTCGGAAAAGAAGTTCTGCCAAAAAATCCTTGCCATTGAAAGAATTCTGTAACCAGTTTTGTATTTTGTTTTCCAATTCTTGTTTGGGGGTTTCTTCACTATCTAACTGAAGTGAAGTTTAACACGATAGCTGCCATGGCTTGTGTACCCCATTTTCCATGTAAATGCCAACTGTTGTTAACAGATATTTTCCAGAACTATTAATTTTATCACATCTAAAATGTTATTGTGAAACGTAATCTAAATATAAATTACATTTATTTTTATTTCTAAATGTAGGTCTGACTGGTATAACCTATTGTATATTCACGTGTCATACCAATCAGCGCTATGATACTGTTGCTATTCATTTGCTTCTACCGCAAATCAAGTACAGAATCATCTGATGGGTTTGCTGCGCTTTTATTGTTTCCCGTGAATTCTATCATATGTTTACTAGATCGGAATGGGAATCAGCTGATGGGTTTCCAGCCCTTTATTGTTTCCCGTGGATTTTGCCATTCCCATTCAGTGTGCCATTTTTTGCTAATGTATGTTTTATTTAGGCGTATTTTTAAATTGTAAATAATCTAAGTTTAAGTTGTATATAGGGCCAAGTATTATTTTAATGTAGTGCAAATTTATCTGAGTGATCTGTTACATACATTAGAAATAGACAAAGAATTGAATGATGAGGAATTGAGTGACGACAGTATTAGTGAGTGTGGTTCCGCCGTGATCACCTGTTAGTGATTCGGTTGGACCTGACTCAGACAAGTGAAGGGTGAGATATCTCAATTGACACGTACTCAATCAAACGAATCACAAATAATGGACATACTTCTTGACTGGAATGACCATAACAATCCCGTTGAAAACCATATTGAAATTAACTTGTTTTGTGACGATGGTGATAACCTGAATATTAACTTAGATGAGATCAACTCTTCCCCTGACGTGAACAATGTACCTTATGTTCGACAATCTGATAACCCCACCCCGACATTAGATAATCCTAATTCACCAACTCCACCACAGATTGACCACACTGAAGGAAGAGGGAGTGATCAAGGGCATGGACGTTCCAGACGATGTCAAACAGCAATAAGAGGTAAGAGAAATAATGATCAGATTGACGGGGAAATTTTTGAGGTCTTCAACAAAATTTCAATATTACTAAAGTGGATTGCTAAATTTAATTTAAATTTGCCTAGAAACAGTAAGGCAATTGACTAATACCAACTTATACTAACTGAAACAATTTCAGATCTTATGGTCAAAGAAACATTGTCATGTCATTGTTATGAGGGGCCTAAATACTAACTTACTGGGACCCGCTACATATGACCAAATCTTTCTGACCAATATGTTAGGCTCGTTCAACTTGAGTCTACTGCCACTGAACGCTACTCACCACACTGCTACTGCTGATACTTGGCTTGATATAATGGCAGTTAGTTACCCTGATCTGGTCGCTGTTCATGGACAAGTTTCTACCCCAGGTCTCTCCAAACATGACCTTATATATTTTGTTTACAAACTCAGTCCTCAAAAGCCTAAAGCTAAGTTATTTCTATATAGAGATTTTAAAGCAATGAATCACGATGCAGTTGTATTAGATGCCATGTCCCTTCCTTGGCAAGACATACTTCTACTTTCAGATGTTGATGACATGGTTAACTTCTACTTTCAAATGTTGATGACATGGTTAGTCAGTTTAATTTTCTTCTTAATGGCCTTATTGAACATCACGCTCTTTTAATCACAAAACATTGGTTCCCTGGATCAATGAGCACATTCGTGAAATGCAGAAAAACCGTGACAAGTCCTTCTGCAAGGACAGACGGACAAAATGTTGTGATGAAATAATGATTAATTTATATTTTTTAGTACTAATGCTACTCTTATTCCATGGGTCAATTAATTTCAATTTGTGAAAAAAACAAAAGCTTACCTACCTTTCCTACCTCTGATGTAGTGCAGGCCCCACTCCTGTCCACAGAGTGCCTGCAGTACTTTATGTGCAGCTATCTGAGTGCTCTCTGGTGACTGTTGGCTAAGCATTATAATGATTTCCAATATTTCTTGGGGTCTCCCCATTTGCCGGAACCATTTGCGTGTGATCTTTTCATACTTTACACTCGCCTCACTAATCTAAATGATAAAGGGTTGCAGTTACATGCATATTTCAACTAGTAAATAAATTTAACACTTTTGTTGATGGTGACTCATTAAAAGATCACTACCCAGACTGGAGTTAAGCAGTAGCACAGTAATAACAATCTACAAATAATGCATTGATACATACAATACAGTTAACTTTCAATTTTTCATGGGTGGATAATCCTCAGCCAATTTGAAGGACTGAATTGTTTTCAATATATACAGGAAAATATGAAATAATAATGCATTTAGAGTAAAGATCTATAGTATTATGATTCACATGCAGTGTACTGTTCACTTTTTTTGAGCTGTGCGGAATAAAAACGGTAACATTACCGTTGCTTTTTACGCATGCACCATTATAAGCACAAATCAGCACTGCGAAACATTACTGGAGGAAGAGAACGGCAAGCATTACTTGTTTTATATACACTTACATCCTAGTTCAGAATAAAATGTCACAATAAAAAAGATTTCTTTTTCAAATAAATAACTATGCATTACTGTACGTAGGTATGTGATTTCAAATTGCAGTTTTTAATGATTCAAAATGCACATTTTTTTATTAGTTGGTCCACCTACTACATGATCTTCAGCTGAAATTTTGTTTTTTTGATAAAGGCAAGATGGCAGACTAGATGTCACATGTTTAGTACCCCTACAGTATCTGTGCTCACTGGTGCCTTACTACTTGCCTGAATTCCTAATTCAAACAAACAATTAAATATTTGAAGTTAAATTTTAGTGTTTCATAGGAATGTAGGCAAATAAATAAATTTCCTTTATCCTTGACCTGAAAGCAACATGCTTGCATGATTCTAATGTTTATTTAATGTACTTTTACAAGAAACTTGTGTTAACAAATGGGAAAATAATTAGAAACATGCCTTGAGGTTGTAAATCTGATGTTATGATACTATAAGTTGTATAGTTGGGACTAATTTGAGTTGCTGAATATGATAAATTTTACTTCACTTTGTGGTAAACTTTACAGTATGTTGCATATGAGACAAATTAAACACAGTCTCAAAAATTTCAATAAAATTCTTGGAATCTAGGTAGATGAACTCGTTGATTCACTGTGAGCAGTAGAAATAGAGATGTTTTTAACAGTTCTAAAACAACAAGTTTCAACAGAATATTTTAAGTTTTGGTTACTTGGTAAAGAAGATAAGTTCAGCGCAGACAAACATTTCTAAAATCTGTAGTAAGAATACTTATAAAATATTTTGGTTTGGTGACCCTGATTATACCAAGAGCACACTTTTTTTGTTCTTTTCTTGTAATATGATAATTCTTGTGTAGTAATATTCACACTATACCCATTCCCTGAACCACAAACAATTCATTAATAATATAGCTTTTAGTATTTGTATAGCAACTGATGTATGAATAAATCCAAAGGGAACACGGATATGTTAGTGTAGTAAATCTTACCTCCATATAAAATCTTATATGGATATCTTAAAATATCCGTGTTCTAGGCGTTTTAAGGAAAAACTTTTAAATAATAATAAGTAGTAACCCATACATATTCAGTGGTCAGGTACAGTGAAATTTCTCAGCCATACTCGTACATTGGTAGCGACCCACCCATACATGTACAGTGGTAACCACATACATAGCATGGTTGGGTTAGTCTTTACCACTGTACGTGTATGGGTTTGTGAATAAGATAGTACTGTATACAGTATACTGACAGTGATTCGGCTTTTGGTGGTCTTGTTAGACTAAGATTTTTACAGTACAAGTAAACATCATACAACACAAATTTATTACAATATAAGCACGAAATGCACAAATATATTACAATACAAGTACAAAATGCACAAATATTATGGTGATCGATTTTGGTGAACCACGCTCACCTTCCTCAGACCAGAGGGATTCACAAAAGAATCTTGTGAATCTCAGACACAAAAGGGATTCTTTTGTGAATCCCTCTGGTCTGAGGAAGGTGAGCGTGGTTCACCCAAATCAATCACCATAATATTTGTGCATTTTGTACTTGTATTGTAATATATTTGTGCATTTTGTGCTTATATTGTAATAAATTTGTGTTGTGTGACGTTTACTTGTACTGTATTTGTACCAAAACATATTATGCTAGTTAAAAAACTACTTGTAAGATTTTTAAAAACTTGCAAAGTGGTTAGGTTAGCATCCTTAAGGTGAGAGCTGTTTACAAAACGCAAGTTGGTATTTTTTCCAGCAAAGGAGCTCTGATTACGCAATGAAGGCACAGTACATTATTTCTAATTCTTTAAAGTGCTACAAAATATAATTCTAAGCAATTCTATGCTCTATCAATGCAAATAGTTAACTGTTTTACTTTTTATGCCTTCGTGTAGTCCAGCTTTTTACAAATCTGGTCTAGCCGGCTACTCAATTAGGCTAGACCACTTAGTCTACTCTACTAGAGCTCATTGGGCAGAGTAATTTAGAAAAAGGTTATTTTAATTTAACAATTCCCGCGGACGTTCACTTTTTAATCAAATTTAGAAAAAAAGGGTTTGATAACTAGAAAATGTTACAGCTTGGATCCCACAGCACCATGAGTCCTAATTCGCCGAGGAGCAGCCAACTATGTTGAGAAGAGAATTTATGATTTAATGTTCACTGATCGCCCGCTTAAAAGAAAGAGAAACACGATTGTATTGACCATTCAGGATTGTGCAGACTTAACAACCTTTGGACTGAGCCATCTGATGATGCAATGAGACCAGTTTACCATCGACCTCTAAAATGAAATCCTTCGCCATTCATACTAGATGTGATAATATAAACTACAGAACTGTGTCCAATAGTCGCACTACTGTATGTATATAAAACAACAAACATACTCCTACTCACATTTATCAAAGTGAAGAACACATTGAGCGCCTCAGTCACATGTTCCGCTGATGAATGTTTTACAAAATTTAGTATCTTCCTCATGATCGTTGACATGAACCTCTCTTTTTTACCTAACAGACAAATTTACTGATTACAATTTTTGTCCATAAATATTGCAAATATTACATTTTATTCAGAAGTAGGCGGGAAAGCTGTATTACCTTATATCGAATATTAACTCAGCTCTTAACCTACAC
This sequence comes from Stictocephala bisonia, assembly GCA_035578905.1. NCBI lineage: Eukaryota > Metazoa > Arthropoda > Insecta > Hemiptera > Membracidae > Stictocephala > Stictocephala bisonia. The sequence continues at coordinate 6,068 of JAQJVL010007621.1, forward strand.
GGACTAGTCTTTCTTACTGCTCTGTAGAGGGGAAACCTACTAACTGACCATAGAAGAAAGTTTTAAAAATTTTAACATAGTATACTATATTGCATTTTTATGTTCTATTGCTCTCTTACACATAATATAATTCTCTGGAGCCAACCATACAAACTAACAAATCAAACTATGCAGTATATATAATTCACTATTTAATTAAGATAGTTTAATATAAAATTGATTGCTCATCAATAAAATGTAATCAACCCAACCATCAACAGTCTGTAATACCGACAGACTGTTTATTAGAACGGCAAAGCAAAATATTGATGTCTACTAATGTAATGATTGTCTACTATTAAAAACTAATAGGTACTGCACATTAACAGTGAGATAAGAATTATTGTTGGATTATATGACAAAATATAAAATTATCAATATTAATAGTCTTGATCAAAATATAAAATTATCTTATAAGAGAATTTATATTTTATAGAATTTTTGCCGTCTTGTCACTGAGAGATGCTCTTTCATTTTGTATGACTTCCTTCTTGAGGGGAAACAACAGAACAGATTTGGCCAGCTGACTTGATATTGCCGCTTTATCACTGTAAAGTCCACCATACCTTTTAAGGTTGAGTGGGACAGGACTTGATAGTCCTAACTCCGTCTAATAAAGCCAGTTTTCATTTCATATCTTGAGGATAAGACATGAGCAAACTTAGCTGAGAAGAATTTGCACTGAAAATATGTGTTGCATCTATGTTTGTGTTCTTCAGCATTGTGTTAGTAGACTTGTATTCTCAGTTTGTCAGTATCTTGGTTTCTCAGTTCAGTTTTCTGATGTTCTATTTCTCCTATTACACTGATGTATTAATTCATATTTTAGGGAATTATACTTAAATAAGCCTTACAAATATTAATACGATTTGGTAACATAATTTTCTGAAATGTCAATACTTCTTTGGACCTGCATCTCTAATGACGTTCTAGAACATTATTACTAATACTAATAACGTGGTCAAGTCACGTTAACAAAGTTTGCCATAGATTGAGCTCTGGTATTTTTATTATAAAACAATTAAGGCTCTTTTGTGAACTACAAACCTTGAAATCTGTTTATTTTTCCCTAATTCATTCACATATCAGTTATGGAATAGAAATATATGGAGCAACTTCTATTGTAAATCTAAACAAAATTCTTCACTTCCAGAAAGTTGCAATAAGACTTATGTTAAATCTGAAAATTAACGACCATTGTAGAGAGCACTTTGTGAGTTCTGGCATATTGACTGTTTATGGTATCTACATATATAGAACCATAATGCTCATAAAAACTAATGAGAATACTATACCCAGACAGCAAGATTCCCATCACTATAATACAAGAAACAAAGGGAACTTCAAAATTAATATTCATAACAAAGAAGTGTATAAAAAGAACCCAAAGTATGCTGGAATAAAATTTTTAAATAACCTCCCAATTGATATAAAACATGAATTATCTCTTAAAGTTTTTAAAAGAAAATTAAAAGATTTCTTAGTTAATAAATCTTTATACAATTTTGAAGAGTACTTCAAATTGTAGTGTTAACTGTAGTTGTAAATTATCTATCTTGTTTTGTTAAAATCGTTTTTATGTTTTTAAATACGAGTATCAAAATACATCATGTAAATTTACATTGTATTAACTAGGTTAAAGATTAGGATAGTAAGTTACGTCATGACACAATTCATTTGTATATTTTGTACAATACTGAATAAAGACATTTATCTATCTATCTATCTATCTATCTATTTATAATGATTTTTAACATACACCTGAAATGGTTAAATCAATTAACACAAAAACTGCAACACAGCATTACTTGTTACTAACAGCACTGTCTATTCAGGAGTTAATATCAGAATCAAAATCATTTATTGTCGATCGGTACAATTTAGTACAGTGGACATGTCAAAAAATTCTAAAAATGAGATTGGTGCTGCTTTATCTCTATTATAATTAAATATTTAACACAGTTAAAAAACAAAAATAAATAATAATTGCAACAGTAACATTAAAATACATAAATATATAAACTATAACAATCACAACTATGAGGGTAAAATTATATAATGCTTTTTATAATAACTTATAACGAAATATAAACTATAAATTCAAATACTCTTTATTCATTTTTATGCACATATGCTACAATGAATAGCATCAAGGTTCTATACACTAACTTACTTACTAAAAGACAGGACAACCAAAGTAAAATATAACAAATAATAAGGTTAACGTATTTTTGTCGTCTTTAGCTACAAAATCCTATTTATTGGATTACCGATTTTGGAGCAAGAACTCTGAAACTTCGGAGTTCTTGCTCTGAAATCGGTAATCCAATAAATAGGATTTTGTAGCTGAAGACGACAAAGATACGTTAACCTCATTATTTGTCATATATATCAGCTCAAAAGGCTTTAACACATTGTGTGCGGGTCCAACGCACGCGGGGGATAGCAGTGCTTGCGTGCGCAGCGGATCGGTCGCCTGCGGTGGACGGATCAATACTGGCTTGTAGGCTTCAGTGTCGCCTTTCCCTTTGGCTTAGAAGGGTCGGATTTGCACCGCATTATAGCCTGTTTCTCGCGTCACATTTCCTTGTTCTTCGTTCGTGGATTGCGCCATTTTGAGCCAGTTGGCGGGGGTTAGCGTGCCTGCGCGCGCAGCGGATCTGTTGCCGGCGGTTGACGGAGCAATGCTGGTTTGTGGAATTCAGTGTGGTTTAGCCACTTGCCTTATAACGGTCGGATTTGCACTGTTCTAATTGCGATTCTAACGGCAGGCGTCTCGCGGCGCGCATGGGTTTCGTTGCGATGTGTGGCTCGGTCACCGGCGGACGATCACTTCGGAAGCCCTGATCTACCAGAATTGAAGCCATAAACTGGATTTGGTGTATCAACCCTGTTTCCTGACTATATAAAGGTATTGTTTTGATACAAAATATTATTTTAGTATCTGACATGTTTTTAACTTATTTTTTCAGCATCGAATGCGTTAACAATGATTAAATCACAAAATAAATTACTAACAATAATAAAAAGAAGTATACACCTGAAGAAAATAATCATAAACCTACAACAGAAACAAACTATGAATTATATATCAATACTAAATCGGTTAAAACAAAAAATGCAACAAACATGATTTGTTTAGTATTTACTTCACAGCTCTGCCCATTAAAGAGTTAATATTATATTTGATATCTTCAATAACTAGGTCGGCAATATTTTCCCCAAGTTTTTAATAATTTATTTATTCTTAAAGTGCCAATCATCAAGATATGGGCGAATATGGATTTTGAATGATTGTGATAAGTGTAGAAGAGAGAAAGTAATTATTGTTACAAACTAAGGCTGACTATTCCTTAGAAAGTGTCATTAATTAAAAGCCCGATGACAAATAAACAGCCAGTGGTTATCAGCTGATTCCTCTAAACATTTGTTATAACTAATTGGGATCGACCTGAGAACTTTTAGCCTATTAGCTGTACTTAACCAATTACACTACATACTGATGACTTAAAATTTTTCATGTAAAGCAAGTCATGTCTGAATAGCTGCATCACAGCACCGCTTCAATTACACTTAAGTTTAATTTTTTTAAGACTTTGTATCTAATTTATGGTTTAGTATTGTGTTTGTATGAATCAAGACCTACATTTTAAGCCTTTATTTACATTTCTACCTTCAACCAATCAAATTTACAACAACTTTTTTTATATATATATAAAGAACAACACTTAGCAATCTTTTCTTGATGTTTTTAATGTTCAATATCGATTTCTGTCTCGAAAGACCATCATCAGTTGAAAACAGAATACAAAAAAGTTGAAAATGAATTTTTTTGTATTCTGTTTTCAACTGATGATGGTCTTTCGAGGACAGAAATGCGATATAGTGAACATTTAAAACATCAAGAAAGATTGCTAAGGTGTTGTTCATTATAAATATATATATATATATATATAATATATATATATTAAGCAATCTAATAGCTAAAAATGTCAAACTTTTTTTAATTGAGTAAAAATTCTGGGATGAACAAATTAGATGTAAAAATATATGGTCTACAAGCTGTTAAATTTTCATAACGATTGGACAAGTAGTTTTCATATTAAACAATTTTAAGTCAGGCGTTGTCTTAAAAACGCCAAAAAAACAGGTATTTTTCTCACTCAAAACCTTTTAAAAAGGTAAATAAAAACTCATTAAAAAATTTTAAAAATTTATGTAAAACCATAAAAAATGTTTGAAAGTTGATGTAACTTTCATGTTTGGGGGCACTGGTTACAACGAGAAAAAACCCAAACTCGAGTACTATACTTTTGACCCGAGATGGTTGTTTTCCTAAACGTTGCAACACTCTTGGGCTCTGCAAATTATATGATGCTGTTGGAGTTTTTGGGTCTTGTTTAGTTCAGTCATCATTGTCAAGCTTTGATACAACAGTAAAATCACACAAACCTGGGGGGGATTGGACCCCAAACGAAAAATTGAACTGAAAGTTGTTATATTTTCGACTTTTTTAACATATATTTTATTTCCGATGATACAAAAACTTACTGAGTTTAAAAGTTACGTTTTGCCATGGCGTAGCCCACAAAACCCAAAACCCTTTAAAGGGCCCAACAGAAAATGTTTCCCTATCAAAAAGACTCCACTGCTCTAAACAAAATTTTCAAGTGCTCGGAACACGTGAAAAATTAAAGGGGAATAACCTCTTCTATTCCCCCAATTTTTGCAATTCTGAAAAACAATACTTTTAAATTTCAAACTAAATCAACAATTTAATTTACTATATTAAATTAATTTCCTAAACATAATTCATTATTATTTGCAAACGCAGATCTTAGAGATAAGGAAAAAATAAGGGGCGAATAAGTGAGATAAACAAGTGTATTTTTACTAACTAAGGCGACTGTTCCTCAAAAGAAAGAGCTTTTATCAAACCCCAAAAGCCAAGGCAAAAAAATTCTATTTTTAAACATTGAAATAGAAGATCAGTGAATACAATATAAATAGAGACACATGGCCTATACGCCATGTGTAGAGAGGTAAAGCAAGACCGCCAACTTGGTTTCCATCGGAAAACAGGGCTCCGACTCTACACTCGGGGCAATGTTCTCCTGGAAAAAACACAACTTAATGTGGAGCTAAAAATTTAAAATTAAAAAACGTAAACATAACAACCATTGGAGAGTTCCAAGATAAAAACCTCTTAAATAGGTTTATACATCTTAGAACTTGGGTTTAAAAGGGGCTAAGAAATTTGGGTTTTCATTACTTTTAATAATGTATTGACATCTTGACACGGTTGTCACGGAAAATATAGATTTAGGTATTAACATAACTTAAAATTAAACATTAAAAAAAAACCCACATTTTTTATATTTTCAATTCTGTTTGAATAAAAATTCTATTAGAATATATTTTCAAAAAGGGAACATTTATATTAAATTTTAATCATTAATTTACCATAATAAAAGTCAGATTTCTCAGAAGTGAAGGGGTACTTCTACAAAATTGTTTTTTTAAATTAATATCCTTTGATCTCTTGATGTTGGAAAAACAAAAGGAAAATAAAAAATCTCTTAATACAACATAGTTTAAACTGGGGAATTTATTTTTTAACAAATTACCTGGCATGTATCGTTATGACACTCTTCCACAAACCCACAAACCGATAACATGTCGCCATAGGGGTCGGAGACCCTCCCTTTTCAAACGCGGTAACCTATTGTAAAAATTTTGAAATTAAAATTTAAATTTAAGAAATTTGTAATTTTAATTTTGTGAAACTATAAAAAAATTTTTAATTATTACTTTTGACCCAACAAATGGGGGACTGTAATGGGCTTCTGTGGCCCCCCCACCCAAATATTTAAAACCAATTTGTGTAGCGAAAACACCCCTTTTTTCAGGTCAGTTACACAGCAGAAAATTTCTGTAAGAATAAGAAAAAGGTAATAAAAGTTATGAAGTTGTGGGCAGTTTTTAAGCTTGGAACAGCGACCATAATTTAAACTAATGTTGCTAAAATTTTAACGCTGATTCTCTAAAAAATATTAAGCTTTTGTTTTTAGTAGTAATAGCAGGTTTTTTACATAAAGTTGTCTAATTTTAAGTACTGGACATTCTGAAAAAGTAATTAAAGAAAATCTGCATGTTTTTTCAAAACTTTTTTTTAATATATCCCCTGAGTGACCGCAAAGGTAAATAACTGTGTGGGGTGCACCCCCCCAAGCAAGAATGCCGTACTGTAATATTTGACTGGATGTAAGAGAAGTAAACAGTCTGCATTTTTGAACTGTCATGACTTGATGGCTATGTAAATGCAAAATTTTATTTCTCAATAACTTTTTAACTATTGAACATGTACATTTCAACTTTTGATATCATAAATACCCTAACATTTTAGTGATCAACTTATTTGCAGAACAAAGCCGTCTGGACCCAACGATTTCTAGCTAAAATTGGAGCTTTTTAGTTTAGTAAAATTGACAGTTAACTTTTATGTTCAAACAAGATTTTTATTTTTGATAGAAAAACCCCCCCTACACGTACCCTCACCCATTTTCCCCCCAGGGGAAACCACGCACACCCTAAACAAAAACATTTCACTCTTAGATTAATTTTTGTAAATTATTAATAAGATTAGGAGAGAAAGGGTCCTAGGTTACTTCCTTGAATGACTCCGATTCAACATTTGTTAAAACAACTCACCCATTCATGAAAAAAAAGACTGGGACGGTAAGAAAAAAAAACTTGGAACCAAAGCAGGCTCGATTTTAAAAGGGCAATTTTTTAAAATTTTTTAAAATTAATTTTACTCTGTAAAACTACATCGTAAGTTTTGACAATGTTAAAAAATAATTTTACATCCTTTTAAAGGATTTGCGTCGTTACTGTTTTGAGATATAAAATAGTGCATCTGAAGTGCTTTTATTTGACCAAAAACCTTTTGACTTTCAGAAATTAAATGTGTCTGTAAAAAAATTTGTAAGCCCCCATTTAACCCACTTTTCGAAATTTTAGAGACGGTAACTAACAGAAAAAATTTGCTGAAGTTGGAAAAATTTTTTTTGGACCAGATTTAAAAGTTTGGGGATCGCCTTAGCAATTTTTGAATGTGTCAGTGAATTTGCCCCCGTTTAGATTTAGTTTTGAAAGGGGATGTACAGTTGGTCCACCAAACCCCTCGCAACGAAGAAAAAATTTTTTGTCCCAATCCCTTTGCCTAATCGCGTAAAGCGGCAATCCTTGACCGGGTCAAGGAGCTTTTTCACTAGATTATAATTTTCCCAAACGTCCAAGGTGACCCTTCAAAAAGTCCCTTTTCCCTGGCACCAAGGGCCTCACCTCCGGACAATTTTTTCTGCTGACTCTTCGTCCCCCCAAACAAGGCACGTGGGCTCCTCTAAAGATCCCCCCCGTTCTTAATGCCTCCGGAATTTGCCGTGACCGGGATAAAATCCCACCCCCAGCTTAACGGCGGTTTACTCAACCCAAAAAGGGTGACTTTTTAACTTCTGGGAGGGATTCCGACAAGAACCTTCCCGGTCTTTCCCCTGGGAACTGCCCGCCATTTTTTTTTCCAGATTTTGGGCGCTCCCCATTTTTGTTTGCTGTTTTGAAGCTCAGTAAAAACCCCGCAGGCCGGCCAGGACCAATGAAGGGCTTGAGAGCACCCTCCCTACCCAAGGGCATCGCCTGCTCGTTGCTTTCTAATCCCCTATGTCCTGGGATCCATTCCAGCAAGACCTGATTTCTTGAACCCAGGATGCGGGGGGGACTCCAACATTCCAACTAGACCAGAAAAAAATTTCCGAAGCAAGAGCCCTAAGGCCGCCTGACTGCTGAGAGGATGTGGATAGTTTCCCCCAAACCCCTCTTTTTACCCGCCTGGGCGCACAGTAAAGGGGATTGGGGCGACTTCAGCTTGGAAAACGGAAACGCCCCCGAAAAAATTTAAAAATATCATAAACACACATGAAGCTTTTTGTGTTTTTTTTTTAAATTTAAAATTTGATAAAAATGCAATCCCACCCGGAGAAATTTTACCTCTTAAACATTCACCGTTTAAAAATTTTGGCCGAGACACTGGCCCATTTAAATAAGACTCCATGAGTAATCAGGGGCTAATCTCATAGTGACCAGTGGGACGAAGTGCACCAGGGATTGCGACCCCTCGGGGGAAAAAGTATTTTATTGAGAGATTTACTGATTTCTTTCACTTTGGAAGCAGTGTTACAAACCCCAAAAAATACCCGAAGGAAACGATACTTATCAGGGACTTGCCGCCATCTCATTCCAACTGCCAAATTGCTTTGCTTCATAGGAAAAATATTAATTTTTTTTTGTAAAATTCAAATTTAGTTGCTTTTATGTGGCTAACCTATTACAATAAAAGAAAAGAATTTTTAAATTTGTATTGAATTAGCCCCAAAGGCTTTCACCTTTGCAGGGGTTCCGGTTTTTTTGGGAGCAACCCTTTGACTTTGTCCTAGGGTTATATTTTACTGTTTTTTAATTGATGCAAAAGAGTTAGTGCCATTTTAACTTCGGTTTCATCAAATATGGTCCCCTTTGAATGGATAGGGAATATTTTATTCCAACCAATCGTTTTTAAAAAAAATTCCTTTTTGTGAATATTTTATCTAAGTTACCTTTGGGTTTAAATTCGAAGCACACAGCATAATGGTCTGTTAAGATTGAATCACAAAAGAAAAAAAATCAAAAATTTTGGGGAAATGTGACAAAAAAAAAGTTATACATGATTACTTACATTTCGAGTAACCTTTTCAATCAGCGATGAACCCCCACTGTTAAAAAAAAGAATTGTTTTCGAGTGAGTTAGCTTCTACTTCAAAATGTCGCAATTAATATCTCCTGCTAAATGTTACATCTGTTCTATCTATCTAAACATTCGATGCAAAATTCTTTTTGAATTAAAAAAAATGGGAAAACTAGAACTCGGCAAAATAGACATAATAAATTTCAAAACCCCTGCCATCAAAAGGGCATTTAAAGCCGAACAATACGTCCAGAGGCAAATTGGCAGGTTTTTTGATAAGGAGCTGTCAAAGTGATAACATTCCCTCGCCTGGTTAAGGCTATTATTACTTTAAATTTTTCAAAACACTACGTTAGTCAACCAAGCTTCGTTTGAACTATACAATAAAAATTTTCTTTTTAAACCCCCTAATACTGACAAAAATTTTTTGAGATTTCTGTTATTGAGGGGTGTTTTTAAAGTAAGTACCGTTTTGGAATCCCGCCGCTGAGCGCTCAGTCGGCATTCAGGCATGCGTACGGGGAACTATCTTTGGCAAGCCACAGCCGCCTTACGGATCCCAATCGCTGTATTTAAAGGGCAATTTTTTGACTGTTTAAAATTCCTCCCCCGGTTAAAAATGCCCCCAACTTGAAAAAAGCGCTGTGACTTTTTAAAACGCTAAGAGTGGGAAGCAGTTGACACTCTCGTGAGTATGTCACAGTGACAATTAATTTGGGGGAAAAAATTGTAACCCCTATGATTGTAATATTCTAGGAATGTGAGAGAACTAGTTAAAAAATTTTTGTAGATTCTTTTCAAACGTTTGTTTTTTTTTTTTTTTGCTTCTCCTTAGATTTACACAAAAGTGTAATTGGGTACAACGGACCTAAATTTCGGTACCAGAAGCATATCCCGGGGTGTTTTAGAACTCCTAAGATTAACAAGTCCGATGAAGCTTCATTTCTTATAATGGGCCAAAATGTTTCAACAAGTTGCCTTACGAAATTTAAAAATTTACGTTAATTTTGTTAATTTAAAAGCTTTCTATTTCTAAATGAAAATTGTAACTTATTCACAGTTAAAAAAAAAAAGTTGTGTTTTTCCCGTTTTTTTGTGTTTTTTTAGTTTTTGTAATGGTTTAGTATTTTGGTTTTATTTTGGTAAAGTATTGTAATAAATTAAATAAAAATTGTAAATTTTTTATACTAGGCTGAAGTGAATTGTTTTTTGTTTATTAGATTGTAGTGAAGTGCGCAGTTGTGAATTGCAGTGAAGGGCGGGTTTTCATAGCAGGGCCCCGTTATGGCCTTATCAGTGTTAGGTGTAACGCCACGGAGAGCAGCCCCGGGGATAACAACTGTTACAAAACTGGACTCTGACAAGAAACCTGTTGTATTTTGTTTTCTATACTGCCACACTACTCGTAAAAGTGGTCAGTCAATTCCCGGGGTTTTTTTCTTATTTTAACATGTACTGGTTATATGGAATAAAATTCATTTTTTCATTTATTTTTTTCATTTTGGGAACCACCGAAGCTACCAAACAGTCTAACACAATTTTAACAATCCACTTCTTTACACTTTAAAACACACAATAATGATGCAGTTGTAAAACGTCTGTTTTTTTCTGACTTTTTTTCATCAACATTTTGCACAATCATCAGTAAAAAGTGAAGGTTTCCAACACTTCATCATCTTTCACATTACACAAACCTTTAAAAACCTCACCCAAATTTCCCTACCATCCATACTCATTTTTTTTTCTCAAAAATTTCACTGACTCTCGAGAAGTCAGCGCTTTATGTCTTATTGTTATGAAAAAAATCACAAAAATTTTTCAGTTGCAGCATTTTTAATCAGAGGAGGGAAATTTTAAAAAAGTCATAACGACCTAAAAAACGTCCCAAAGGGGCCGTAACGGCGGCTGTTTGGGTTGACAAGATAAGTAATATAGCCGCAGCGCTTCAGCGATGGATTCCAAAAAAGGATTACTTTTAAAAAACCCCCCCTCGTAATAAAAATCATTTTTAAATTTTCGCTTAAAAATAAAGAAAAATATACAGGATAAAAAAACTTAACAAGGACGGAAAACAAGGTTAAAACGACAAGAATTTCATAGTATCTCGTGGAACAAAAGAAAGAAAAAATAATAATTTAATAAAACAATTTTTAAAACTACATATGGTTTTTAATAAAGAATTTAAAAGAAAACAAAAAGATGAAGTACAACTAGGGTGAGATTTTTTCTGATAACATGTTCAGAAAAACTAACCCAACTTTTAAAAGAATTGCTTGGAAGCTGCTTTTAATGGGCAATTTAATTAGGTATCTATTAAGAGTTTAGAAAAAGACAACTCAACATTTTAAATTTAAAAGGGAAAAACAATTTAAAGATATTGATGACAGAAACTTGACGTTGGGGTTTAGTTTTTAAAAGATGATATACAAGGTTTAAATAATAAATTTTCAAAACAATTTACCCTTTAGATTCTAATTTAAAAATTTATTATTTTAAACCATCAAAAATTTAAAAAACAACAATACAAATTATTAAAAAAAAAAAACAATTTTCCCCCAAAAAACCAAGCAGGGGGTTATTTAAGTTTTTAAATGTCACTACTAAATCTGTTATCAGGCATGATAAAATACGTAAATAACAATATTAGAAAAAAAAAATAAAATGAATTATTTTAAACAAAACCACTTCTAGCATTTACCCCAGAGGTTTTATGCAATTGTAATAGCCCACCCCTCCACCCCCCATAAAAGAAAATTTTTAAATTACCCACCGCCTACCTATGCCAAAAAGTGGTATTGGGCCCCAAAATGTACTTAATATTTACCCACCCACCCCGCTGAAATACGTAGTATGTACCCCAAAACTTTTCCCTCCCCCAAAAAAATGCCCACCATACACACAGTATGTCATGAATCACACAAAACCACTAAGAAACTGCACCCCATCAAATACTACTTTAACTACCAAAATCCGTGTAAGGGGGTCAACACCATACAACTTCTTACTAACTTTTCGCAAGATAACAGCGCCCCGAAACATCAGCATGGGGGCCATGAGGATCCTTGCACACAGCTTGCGTACTCGGGCATGGTGATAGTTCTAAAGTCTCCCGGTTATTTTAAGCCACACTTGAAAAGTAAGACATCCTTTTAAATTTCACACTTTTAAAAATTTAAAAGTTTATTAGTCTGAGTTAAGTTATGTTATGTATTTGCCAATGAGATGTTACAATAAATAAACAATCTTCAAGCACAAATACACATTGGTGATGAATTAACAGAAAAGATCCCACATTTCTGTCCTGATATAAAACACAGAACTTTACAATATATTCTCAAGCATGTAAATAAAGAAAAGGAACACTTATAATTAACCCTTTTAGTGCCAGACAGTTTTTTGGGGTACTTACGAAAAATGCCCAACCTTTCAAAAGGGGTGGCGAAGAATGCCACCACTTTAGGGGCCCTTTTGCATATTTGTTAAAACATTCATAGCTCTCTTATTTGTTTTTTTAAAAAATTTAAAAATTGGGGTCTTTTTTTGTTCGAATAATATGTTTGTAGTAAAAAAAATAATTTTGATAATTTTTGGGGTTTTTACAAGATTAAAAAAAATTTATTACAAAAAGTTTTTAAAATGTTTTTTTTTTTTTTATTTTTTCAGTTTTAAATACATTACTACTTTTTGATAAACTAACCCAAATATTAAAAAATAGAGACTATCTACATTTTAATTTTAAGTACACATACAAAAAAATTAAAACCTTTCTTCAAAAACATAGTAGATAAAAATCTTTGAAAAAAAAATCAATTATCCAAAATTGGTAAAAACGTCAGATAAAAGCTGTTATTTCGTCATGACAACGATCCAGTAAGTAAAATTTTTTTTGATGCCTATGGCATATTGTCTTCAATACTAGCAAGTTTGAAAGCATTTGGTCGACAAAAAAATTACAAATAAAAAACTTGACGTGCGCCCAAACGCACGTCGGGATTTTTAGCGGGGAAAGGAGGGGTGCGCTCACGCGCACCCCATTTTTTTGAACAACTCTAAATGCGCTTGCGGCGCACGTCGGGGATTTAAAGGGGTTAAAAACCTTTATAATTTATAATAAAATGGTATGTTTCAAATTTAAACTTTTAAATAGTATTTTAAACTTGAATACAAAGCATTACAAAGTCTTACTCAATAAATAAGTACATTAAAGATTAACAAGCCAAAATAGGCCATTTTAAAACTTGTTCCACGATATCATGCAACAAAGAAATACTTGTCCTAATTCTAGATCTTAATTTTTAACGTAAAAATTCCAGGTGTGCAAAATTTTTAAAAAATTTTTATGTATTATAAAATATTAAAAATTTATAAAATTGTAACGTTAAAAATTTTTTCAAACAAAGTGTAGTAAAACCTTTTCCTTTTTCATTGATTAATCTTCACAGTGTTTTTTATTTTTTCAATAGTCTAAAAAATAGTCATTGACTCGCTTGGGGAAACTAGCGCCCAAGTAGCCAGATCATTTTTAAAGCACCCCATTACCATTGTACTACATTTGTCTTTGCAAAGAAGTGGAATAATAATAGGAAAAGTGCTATGACAAATTAAAAAATAAGTTATTTGACATTTTTCCCAAAAAATTTTGGACATAAAAAAAGATACACGCATTCGCTCCCGCCGAAGGGGTGTAGCTCATGTTTGTTACCAATTTTTTAACAGAGTGCCGCGATGACGTTTTAAGACTGTGGGAACTTTGTTTTTCATAAGTGTTTATCAAATAAAAACTTACAAAAAAAATTTCTCTTACGGGCACAAAACCCAACAAGTAGAACTAAAAACAAAAAAAAAAAAATGCAAACTCAGTGAACACAAAGAATCATTTAAAAAAAAATACCCCAAAAAAAAAATAATCATATGGCAAAGTAATAAATAAACAAAATAATAGCTAAAATAAAAAAAAAACAAGTTCAGTAAACATCATTACCACAAATACTAATTTCAATGTTCATGAAACATTACCACAAAAACTAATTACAATGTTAGTAAACATCATTACCACAAATACTAAAACGTGGAGTATTATTAACAAACTATTTTAAGATGAATAAAGAGCATTCAGAAAAACTTAGACTCTGCAAATTTAATCCCCTTTAATGAAACAAACCAAAAAAGTAAATTGACTTATTTTAAAAGCACAGCCAAGACACCAATCATAGATAAAACCTGAGAAAGGCAAATAAACCACAATAACTCACAATATAGAAATTTCCCCAATAATCGAGAAAAAAAACTTTAAAACTAAAATTTAATAAGGAGATTTTTTAAATTAAAATAACAAGAAAAAATCATTTAACAGTTTGATTACAAACACAACTGAATTAAAAGAAAAACGGGGTTGGTTTAAAAACCCGAATAAAGGGGTTGAACCATTAACATGGATTGGTTTGACATTTATAACCAGCTGATAATTTTTTTAACCTAATAAAAATGACCATTAAAAATGGAATTTAAACTAATGAAATAGTAAAAAAGTTAAAACTGGAGAATTATTGTTACTCTGCAGGGTTGCTAACATGGTGACAAAAGAATAATAATTATTGAGAATGACCTTTAATGCATGAATGCATATACACTAGAATGCTGTGATAAATATTATCGCACCGTCGTATTAAGGATGCATAAAAGGATTATTAATGAGATGGGAGAGAATGATCTATGTTTTAGATTGAATAGGTTTCTAGAGGGAATGAACCCAGTTCCTTAACTCTTCCCAGACTGAACCCAGTTTAAAGTATGGGCGGAATTAAAGAATATTTGGAGTAAAAAACCATCTTTCTTTTTAGTTTTTCATTCTAATTTGTTGTATTATATTTAATAAAATATTCTTGGTGGATAATTCATCAAAATGGGGGCGGGTCATGAAAGTGAACATCTTGTATACATAATTTTTGCTTACTAAAGGTGTTATTGGTATCTTGCTCTGAAAAAGACATATTTAGCCATTCAATTATATTCTCTGAAAAGTAAGGATTATTAAATGCAGCCATCTTTAGTAGATGCTCCAAACACAATGGAAACGTTGGAATGATGACAAAGGCGGGAAAGCGTCGGGCAGCGCGCAGCATGATAGTGGGGGATGGATGCAGGGCATGGAAAATGTTACAATGGGAGAAGGAAGAGATAAGCCAAACAAGTAAACAACTTTGCTCGCATCAGTCAGCGCCAGGCGAGGACGCGAGAGGTATTGGCAGAAAGGTCCGTAATTTGCCTGACCGCTAAAACAGTATGCGGATAATCAAGTCATTCCGCCAGCAGAGCATAATAATCTTGGCGGATTATTTGGTCAAACACCTGGGAAGGGTTAATCAGCAACTGCTCACCCCCTCTAATATTGAACAAGATATACTCCATCCCTACTTCATCCTCCCTCCGTGGGAGGTCAATTCTGGAAATTGATAAGAAATGCTTTTCTTAAAAAGTCAAAACTCCATCCATGTACTTTAGTAAAATTTGAATGAGATGCAATCACGCAATTAAAATTGATGCACAGTGATAACTAGTAAATTCTGGCCCTTTTTGTTCCAACTAGGATAAAAATTATTAAACCTTAAAATTTGAAATGCATATGCCATAAGTTAAAATTAAACAAAGAAAACAATGGATCAACTGGATTCTTCATAGGTGTCTTAGTTTCTTATTGAAAAACCTTAAAAACTCAATGTAAACATACTTTTGCACCAACAGTAGCTAAATGTATTAATAATGGCTTTGCCCTATTAAAATTTAATTCCCTATTTTAATTCCAATAAGGTTTAATGGACTGTGATACGTAAATATTGGTTAGCTGCTTCCATTTTTGACTGTCCTGTCATTTTGGACATTTAGAGCTGTATTTTTAAGATGTTCTAAAAACTAGCTTGTGCCAACACATTGCTTGCATGACATTTTATGTCTGGCTGAAATAACAATGTAATCTATAAAATTTTATATTGAACTAGACGACAACCCTTGCTTTTATATGGTTGGTCATCTATTTTTTTCTTACCCTTTCTTTCCTATTTCTCTCTAAAACATTACATCAATATGAAATTTATTTAAATCAGAATTTGAAATCAGTCTGCTTTTGTTCTACTAAAAACAAATTTTTATTGACTAGGAAATTCTATAAGTCTATTTTAGAGGGGGATTCAAAGTAATGCAATCATGTCAGAGTTATAAGTAGAAATGAGCTTAAACATTTTTACAATAAAAACAAAATTATCCAAGGTTTTATGTCAAGTTTAGTGGCTTTTTCTAATTCTTAGGATGGGGCTTTCGAGAATCCTTTCTTAACAAGTCTCTATGATACAAAAGGTAACTTCCTTCCAAATTTCGTCAAAATCTGTTCTGTATTTCCGGAGATTTCATGATCAGTGATTACATAGTTATATCAATCATATTCATTAAGATTTAATAGGTTTTCTAATTTACTCAAAAGTATTTCAATCAACATTACAAAACTGGCTGGTGAGCAAATGTTGCTATTAGTTTAAGGAATTCTTAGATGGCGTTTGAGGCTCTTGCTCAAGTTCTAACTGAGTGATAAAATAGTTTAATAAAAAAAGGAGACTGGGATTTTTCATTGTTGTAGTTTGGAGATAATTCAGAATTTGAAATTATTTGAACTATGTAAGTGGTAACTCTTATAATCTCTTAAAGTAATGTTTGTATGAACTCTTCAATACATAAATAAATATAATCGTGTCATTTTCGAGAAGTTTTGATAATGTCTTACCTAAGATGTCTAAGGGCGGGGTGAATGAACGGTCCGTCAGATTACTGCTGTCGTCTTGCTTTCTACTAATTGTTGATGAATCTGAGGAAGGAGATGATGACCTAACACTTGACAAACATTTCTCGAGTTTTGAAGTAGATTCACACGAGTCTTTGGTAGAACTGGAGCTCTTATGGAACTGTTCTGTCAACGATGTTGTAATTTTCTTTTTATTTTTGATTAACTGTTGAAACACCGGGTAAGTTGCAATGTTGCACAGAATTTTCTTTATTGGCTTTACTATGGATATCTGCTTTTGTTTATTTTCATGGGAATCTTTAGAGTTTTCCTTTGGAATTGAGAAATCTGAAAATAAAGAATGAATACTTATCAATAATACTAATAGTAAAATAAATTATATACAAACATAATTG
>JAQJVL010007622.1:0-23077 GCA_035578905.1 Stictocephala bisonia
GGGTTGTGCATCCCAAAAGGGAAGGATGACTGTTTATTTTTTACTGTAAAATCTGCTCAAAGTACTTTTGCCAATCATAGTAGTTTCATCTCTAAGATACTTTGTTTACAGGGGTTTAACTTGTGCTTTATACTGAGATATATTAGCATGTTTTTTATAATTTTATATTAATGGTAAAATATTTTCTTTCTCAATAAAAATGTCTGTTTATTTTTTAATGATTTGCTGAGTTAGAATTAGCTGTATCATAATTTGTTGTGCTATTTTTATAGATGCATTTGTTCATACAGAAAAGATGTGTTTGTTGTCTTTTTGGATTCATAATCACATTTTACTCATGTTATTTGATGATTATTACTTTAATATTGTATTTGCTATATGAATTATGTTTAAAAAGTTAATACTTATTTTAATTAAAATGTTGTAGTTTACTCAAAATGTAAAATTGGGATATTTTATCTTGAGACAAGAGTATTAAAATTGTTTTCTGTCTAATAATCAAGAATCTAGCCATTAGCACTGCTCAGTAAAAATAAATTCATTTATATAGGTTTCATTTTTAAAAGTATAAAATTATTCCTATTTATTAAATATTAGTGTAGTAATTCAAATATCAAGAAAAAGCTAATACATGTAAATGTGTTTGCTTTCAAGGATTCATTACCACTAAGTTCATTTATTAGTATAGTAGGAGAGATAGTGAATTGTGAGGAGACAATTTCACCAACACAACACACAAGAAAGCAAATACAGACACAACACATCAGAAATGTCCCCGCCACTGGCATATTATTCAGTTGAGTAGAGACGGGCTTGGATTCAATACTTTTTGATAAGTGGCAGTGGTGGGTGTTTGTATTAGTGATGGGTCGGTTCCGATTCTATTCTTTACTGAAATAGGTTCTCGGTTCTGAGTATTTTTTGAGAATGCCTTATAAAACTTTTCTAATACTTTTACGCCAGTGAATCAAAAAGTTATGTGGAATCGGTCAGTAAAAACAGTACATAGTATTTTGGCGATTTCTTCAATATTAAGCATAATACACCCTAAAAATCTATAAAATGACGTACAATATTTCCAATAACTAGAGAATTGGTAACATTTTATTTATTCTTAGGGTACAATTGTTTACATTTTTTTGCACAAAGAAAGTATTTATTTTAAGTTTTAAAAAAAATATACAATTTTATAGCTAAATGGAATATAATGCACAAATTAATATGCAATTGAAATTTACCTTGGGGAAATTACAAAACTAATAAGCGTAGAGAAAATAAAAAAATAATCTGCCATCTTAGGTTTGGTTTAGTAATAAACATTTATTAAAAAATAAATCACAACAGTTGATTGAAATTACCACAACTAAATGAGGTTAATGCAATTGTAGTAAAACTTCTATCTATTTTAGTGGTATAAAATAGATAGAAATTTTGACTATGGAGGAGGGTATAGACAGAGACAAGGTTTTCAGGATTTGAACTTTTCAATAATGTCTATGACCATTTATGCTTTTAAGGTGGATTTAACTGGTAATACAGATATTTTGGGCAGACAATGGTGGTAATGTAGTTAATAAATTAATTGAGGAGAAACAGGTGTAGTTTCCAGGTATCATATAAGTTAAGGGTAGTGGAGTTGGTAAATGATTTGGCAAGGTGATGAGTAGGACAGATTGCAAAGATTAGAACTGGGTAAATGCCTGTCTCTAGAACAGATTGGGTTTTTAGGATCAGGTAACGTAGGAGTGGCAATGAACATTTGTGTTATATCACATTTGTTTTCTTAACTGTTGTGTTGGTGGACTTGCCTTCTCTGATAAGTATCCTAATGTCCTCACTCCTAATATATTAATTCCTAACCCAGTGCCCTTTAACCTAATTTAAGTTAATAAATTGAAAGTCTAATTGAACTTTCATATATTTAAAGTAATGTGTAATGTTAGAACATTTATTTTGTCTTATATAAGTGTTTCTTATTCCCAACATCCCCTTTTGACTAAATATTAGGTGTTTTGTTTAAAGCTGTGCCAATAATTAGGAGAGTGAAGCGTGAGTTACTTCCTTTTGCAAATAAGCTGTCTTAAGTGTAATAAAAATGAATTACGAGTAACAAATCAACTTTCCTTACTTTAAAATGGTTTCCTAACTTAGAAAAATTTAGTTAAACAAGTTTTTCTGCTTCTGTTATATTTCTAGATGGGTTTATTAAATTACAGTGACAGTGAACATCAAATCTGCTCTCTTTGTCAAGACTAGTGATGGGTGGGTTCCAATTTATTTTTCCGGTTCGTTACTGAAATCAGTTACCGGTTTTGAGTACTTCTTGAGTATATCTCAGAAAACTGTCTAATACCTTTACACTGTGAATCAACAAATAATGTGTATTCAGTCATTAAAAAAACAACGAATAGTATTTGGGCGTTTACCCAATATGAAGCATAAGACACTCCAAAAATCTAAATGACATATTTCTAGTGAGAGAATTGGCAACATTTTATTTATTCTCAGGGTATAATTCTTGACATGTTTTACACAAAGAACATATTTATTTTAGGTTTTTAAAACGTGTAACATTTTTTTAAATGGAATGTAATGCTCAAATTTGAATGGGTCACTGAAGAATTTAATTGTGACCCATTTCAAATAAAATCATATATATCCTCATAAATAAATCTTTTTATGAAGAAATTACAAAATAACCTGCCATTTTAGGTCTAGTTTAGTAATAAAACTTATTTTTTTTAAATTAATAAACAGTTGATTGAAATGATCACAGCTAAATTTAACTCTCCGGGTGCCAATCGATAGATTTCTATCAATATCCCACTCCCTTGTTTTCAATCAATTTTACCAGTTTCTACTATCTATATCGTAATGACAGAATTGACACCACTAGATTCTAGAGTATGGAGGCATGGTGATGTTTGTGCTCCATTTGACGAAAAAACAACTGACATATTAACATTTCTTTTCAAGTGAACATGTCAGTCTCATGGCTGAAGGTTTTGTTGTGTATGTTTGTGTTAGTAAAATTGTGTAAATAAAATAAGTATATACAAGTGTATATTTTTATGTTCAGTAATAAATTGTCTACGAAAGGGCTATTTGGATTTTTTTCTAAGGTACATTCAAACAAATTTTTTAAATGTGATTTTGAAAATTATAGCTAAATTTTAGACATTTTTATATTCAACCCACAGCAAAATGTTTGAAACACAGAAAGGTAGGTTAAATTTTATATTTTACAATATCCTAGATATTCTAGTTTACAAATATATATATTTATATACATTTATGTACTTGTTTTTTATAACTGACTTTCTAAAAATGTTTTTCTGACTGCTGCAACGGTCACAAAAGTTGCAGAGATTTTTAGAATTTTGTAGGTCGCGCATATCACTAATAAATAACTCTTGTCTTCAATAAATAAAACAAGTATATAAAAGTTTATATTTAGAGATAAATTGCCTTAAAAAAAGCTGTGTGTGCGTGCATGTTTTTGTGGTTGTCTGTTAAAAGGTATTTTTGTATTAATGTTTTTCTTAAAAGCAGCAAAAGACATAAAAATGGCCTGGCACTCAGGGGGTTTGGAGTGTGGCACTTGGAGGGTTAAGAGGTTGATGTATTGTTATATATCAAAGATAAATAAAACAAAATAATAAAATTAATAATTAAAAAAACACAGTTATTAAACCATTAAAAACTATGAGTTAAACTCATATTAGTTCTTACCTTAATTGGTGATCAGATTGAATAAAAAACATAATGCTACTCACATTCATAGAAAACTTATTTATAGAATAATACCATTGATGTTTTTAGAAATTACAGTATATATTTTCTTTTAAATTTAATAAATATAACACTATTTTTGAGTCAATGAATATTAATTAAGCCAATGCAATTTAAAGCATTAAACTGTAAACTTTGTAATATAATCTTAAAAATGTATTCTTCAATCCAAATCCAAATCCCTAGGTTTTTTTGTTGTTGTAATGCAATGTTTTATATTTTTAAAAACATATTTAAATAAATAAATACTAATATCTTGAGCTCACCTTAAAAACCTTCTATTTTTTAAAACTACACAATAAAACTAGAAGCATTATTATCTTCAGAATATGATATGAGTTGCAAGCAGAATGGAATTTTATCACCAGGTGTTTTTATCAAGCAGGAAGTGATAAAGGTCAAGATAAACAAGGGTGGAGCTGGAGAAGGAGGGCTGGACCTCTAGTTCAGAGGAAAGGACGGCTGGACTCTTGAAGAAAAACTGAACGCATTAATTCAGTGCCTTTGCGTGAGACTCCTCTTTTCACATGCTGATAAGGGAGTTGTCTAACTATGGGCAGATATTTTCTGGCTAAGATATGTTGTTTATCCCAGCCAAATCACATACTAATAAGGAAGTGGCCTTTCTATGTGCAGATATTTTCTAACAAAGATATTTTGTTTATCTTGCTGTAAAATATTGTTATTTGATTGTTCTATTTATCAACACTTCACACCTTAAACATTCCTGATATGAAAACTATCTTCCCTTTTTAACATTTTTCTGGAACGGAAACTCAAAACTGACATTTTCCATCTGTTCTGGTTCCCTTCTTAGAACCAATAGAACCGACTTAGGGAACCGATCCATCCCTAATCAAGACTTCTGAATGAGATCCACTGTCTAGGTCAGCATGGTCTGTTCTGCAGTTACATTCACTGTGCTGTGCAGGAATCCAGCATCAATGGTCATAATGTGTTGAGATTTGTTGATACAAAAAGTTGTTGATTTTGATACTAAAAAATTGATTCCAGATTCTGTTATCAGTATATTGGTTTAACCCTCAAAACGCAATTCTACATATTTTCTGTCGGTTACGGCATTCCTGTACTGGCAACCGACATTTTTGTCGGTTAGCACCAATCAGCTTAATCGCTTATTATAATTCAACCATTAACAATAGCAGCATGATTCAAACGTCTTTGGAAACAGGAAGAGTTCCTGGTTGCAAACATATGTTTATGAGAAAAAGGAACGATGGAAAAGAATAGTAATAAAATCAAGTAATCTAGTTGGCAATATTAACATTTCTTTTCAAGTGAACATGTCAGTCTCATGGCTGAAGGTTTTGTTGTGTATGTTTGTGTTAGTAAAATTGTGTAAATAAAATAGTATATACAAGTGTATATTTTTATGTTCAGTAATAAATTGTCTACGAAAGGGTTATTTGGATTTTTTTCTAAGGTACATTCAAACAAATTTTTTAAATGTGATTTTGAAAATTATAGCTAAATTTTAGACATTTTTATATTCAACCCACAGCAAAATGTTTTGAAACACAGAAAGGTAGGTTAAATTTTTATATTTTACAATATCCTAGATATTCTAGTTTACAAATATATATATTTATATACATTTATGTACTTGTTTTTTATAACTGACTTTCTAAAAATGTTTTTTCTGACTGCTGCAACGGTCACAAAAGTTGCAGAGATTTTTAGAATTTTGTAGGTCGCGCATATCACTAATAAATAACTCTTGTCTTCAATAAATAAAACAAGTATATAAAAGTTTATATTTAGAGATAAATTGCCTTAAAAAAAGCTGTTGTGTGCGTGCATGTTTTTGTGGTTGTCTGTTTAAAAGGTATTTTTGTATTAATGTTTTTCTTAAAAGCAGCAAAAGACATAAAAATGGCCTGGCACTCAGGGGGTTTGGAGTGTGGCACTTGGAGGGTTAAGAGGTTGATGTATTGTTATATATCAAAGATAAATAAAACAAATAATAAAATTAATAATTAAAAAAACATAGTTATTAACCATTAAAAACTACGAGTTAAACTCATATTAGTTCTTACCTTAATTGGTGATCAGATTGAATAAAAAACATAACTGCTACTCACATTCATAGAAAACTATTTATAGAATAATACCATTGATGTTTTTAGAAATTACAGTATATATTTTCTTTTAAATTTAATAAATATAACACTACAGTAGAGTCCCGCTATTCCGAACCCCGCTATTCCGAAAATCCACCTATTCCGAACAGACTTCAGAAAAAATACTACCGATTTTAAAATTTTTTTTAAGACTCAAAAACTGAAGAAATTATAAAGACGTTCGCTAAAAACATATATTTACATATTGTTATACAAAATATACAGTACAAAGAAGTTTAATAAAGACATACCTTTTTTAGGCCTTGAGGAAACCTAGGCTTGAGGAAAACACTAAACTAAACTACACACACTTAAGAAGTAAAGTCGGTGATTTTTTTCTGACGAAGTGCAGTAAATCGATTTGAGGATGCAATGTTCCGCCATCGACGCATAAACATAACATCATTTGGTGTTGATACAGCGTGTTGTTCGACGTAGCGTAAGGCGAGGTCGAGAGCATTTGCCGCGTCCGAAGTGAGATACGAGTTCAGTTTGAGTGTTCACTTCCTCCTCGCTTTCCTCCGAGTCGATCTCAATGACGAGCCTGCACCATAGCTACAATATCTTCGTCTCCATACTCCTGATGGCCATTGTCGTCAACAGCAAAACCATCCTCAACACAGCTTTCTTCTGATGTTTCACAGCCAGGGATTTTGTTGAGTAGTGGAAGAAGTTCACAGTCTTTTTTTACTGGTTTAAAAGTTGTTTCAACAAATTCCAATTCAGGCCAGAGATTTTTCCACGATTTTTGTATTGCACCTTCATTAGTGCTTTCCCACGCTTCAGCTACCCAGTAAATCACATCTTTTACTGTAATTTTCTTAAGCTTTTGAAGGATTGTGCTTGTGAGGTCATTTTCATCCTCTTCAAGTAAGGTGCGAAGCAGCATTTTTCGGTATTTTTGTTTGATGGCCTGCAACACACCCTGGTCCATAGGCTGAAGAATTGATGTAACATTTGGTGGCAGAAAAATTGCTTTGATGTTTCCACAAACAAGTTTCATGTCTTCCGGGTGGGATGGTGCATTGTCTATAAACAGCAGAGCAAGATTAGGCAATCCATTTTCTCTATTGAACGCAGTCACTTTAGGGACAAATTGGCGATCGAACCATTCCTTGAACAAGTCACGTTCCATCCAAGCTTTTTTTGATTCCTATAATATACAGGAAGTGCGTTAATGTTAATGTTTTTGACGCTCGTGGTTTCGCCGATTTGCCTATTACCATCAGTGGAAGTTTGTTTGTTGCCGAGGCGTTGCTGCAAGCTAAGACAGTTAGACGTTGTTTGTCCATTTTGAACCCTGGGGCAGATTTCTCTTCTTTTGAAGCAAGACTTTTGGTAGGCAGAGCCTTAAAATTCAGTCCGGTTTCATCCGCGTTATAGACTTGCTGCGGAGAGTAATTTTCAGAAGAAATAAGTTCTTTAAATTCCTTTAAATAATTGTCAGCTGAT
This sequence comes from Stictocephala bisonia, assembly GCA_035578905.1. NCBI lineage: Eukaryota > Metazoa > Arthropoda > Insecta > Hemiptera > Membracidae > Stictocephala > Stictocephala bisonia. Next base: position 7,386 of record JAQJVL010007622.1, read on the forward strand.
TCGTTGTCAGCTGATAGTTTCTCCCCAGTAATCGTGAGCTGTCTAATTCCGTGCCTTTTCTTCCAACGATCCAAAAGCCACAGCTTGCTGAAAATGAAGGTTCACCATCCATAAGCTTGTTTAGTTGAAGCGCCTTTTCTTTTACCAAAGGACCAGAAATGGGGATTCCTTTCTGTCTCTCTTGAGTAAACCATAAGAATAGGCCTCATCAAGCTTTTCATATGAAGACACAGTCGTTTTTTGCCGTTTTTCAAGAGTTTTTTCACTTGAAGCAGAACAAAACTGCTCAATTTTAACACGATTCTTTTTCCAGTCGCTAATCGTTGCTTTTCCGACACCATATTCAACTGACAATTTAGAAGCACTTTCCCCTTTGTCCAGTCTTTTCAACACTTCAAGTTTTTGTTGTAAAGTACACGAAGAACGACTTCGTTTACTTACCATATTTAATGATTATCAGTTGACGTAAAGGACTAAGAACAGAAGTGAAAACACACAGTCGCTCCGTAAAGTAACTCAACACTCACGGAATAAACCTTCACAATAAATTTGCTTTAAGCGCACACACTTCATCAAACAACGTTAGAGTGAACATAAACTATGGTGTACGTGCGAAACTAGATCAACAGTTACAGCAGTTCAAACCGGTTTTTCAGTGGTGGGGGTAGAGGAGATTCACCATTCAATGAGTCATGGTGTTTGGAACGTGAGAGGGGAAGGGATAGATAGGCGTCGACGGATGATCGTATGAGTCACCGAAGGTCACTGCCCTTCCCTTCCGACTTTCACTTGTTTACGAGCTGATCAACGCTGATATCTCGATATTATTCATGAAATCCGCCTATTCCGAATTCCCGCGAACCCGAACAGTGTTCGGTCCCAATTAGTTCGGAATAGCGGGACTCTACTGTATTTTTGAGTCAATGAATATTAATTAAGCCAATGCAATTTAAAGCATTAAACTGTAAACTTTGTAATATAATCTTAAAAATGTATTCTTCAATCCAAATCCAAATCCCTAGGTTTTTTTGTTGTTGTAATGCAATGTTTTATATTTTTAAAAACATATTTAAATAAATAAATACTAATATCTTGAGCTCACCTTAAAAACCTTCTATTTTTTAAAACTACACAATAAAACTAGAAGCATTATTATCTTCAGAATATGATATGAGTTGCAAGCAGAATGGAATTTTATCACCAGGTGTTTTTATCAAGCAGGAAGTGATAAAGGTCAAGATAAACAAGGGTGGAGCTGGAGAAGGAGGGCTGGACCTCTAGTTCAGAGGAAAGGACGGCTGGACTCTTGAAGAAAAACTGAACGCATTAATTCAGTGCCTTTGCGTGAGACTCCTCTTTTCACATGCTGATAAGGGAGTTGTCTAACTATGGGCAGATATTTTCTGGCTAAGATATGTTGTTTATCCCAGCCAAATCACATACTAATAAGGAAGTGGCCTTTCTATGTGCAGATATTTTCTAACAAAGATATTTTGTTTATCTTGCTGTAAAATATTGTCATTTGATTGTTCTATTTATCAACACTTTTCACACCTTAAACATTCCTGATATGAAAGCTATCTTCCCTTTTTACATTTTTCTGGAACGGAAACCTCAAAACTGACATTTTCCATCTGTTCTGGTTCCCTTCTTAGAACCAATAGAACCGACTTAGGGAACCGATCCATCCCTAATCAAGACTTCTGAATGAGATCCACTGTCTAGGTCAGCATGGTCTGTTCTGCAGTTACATTCACTGTGCTGTGCAGGAATCCAGCATCAATGGTCATAATGTGTTGAGATTTGTTGATACAAAAAGTTGTTGTTTTTTGATACTAAAAAATCGATTCCAGATTCTGTTATCAGTATATTGGTTTAACCCTCAAAACGCAATTCTACATATTTTCTGTCGGTTACGGCATTCCTGTACTGACAACCGACATTTTTGTCGGTTAGCACCAATCAGCTTAATCGCTTATTATAATTCAACCATTAACAATAGCAGCATGATTTAAACGTCTTTGGAAACAGGAAGAGTTCCTGGTTGCAAACATATGTTTATGAGAAAAAGGAACGATGGAAAAGAATAGTAATAAAATCAAGTAATCTAGTTGGCACAGTCGCTACAACGCCAGCCGTGTTGTACCGTCAAATATAATCTCCTATTATAGCCCACATATTAACGGCATCAGTATGACAGAATATCTATGTAAACAGGAAGAGTTCTTGTTTCAGTCATATGTTTGTTTTGTTTTTGAGTTGAAAGGAACGGTGAAAAAGAGTAATAAGAAAGTCGAGTTGGCAAAGTGAAAGTTTCTTCAATTGTATATCTATAATGCTTGTGAATGTATATTTACATTATTATTATTATTATTATTTTTACAGCAGTTGCCACCAAAGTAAACATTTAAAAAATATATCTATCTTATAGAGCATGTATGTCTGCAAATGTTAGTACTAGTTATAAGTCTGTGTGATTTAATATTTTTAGTGAATTTTTGAAAATACTGTTACCATGGCAACACATTGTTACATAAGTTGTACTTTATACAGTTGTATTAGTATAATTTTTTCAAGCCCCCTAATAACATATAGTACCTTTATATTTTCTAAAACTAGATAAAATTTGGTATATTTTAGCTATCTTGAAATTTTGAATGTAGCTGTATTATATTGTTTTTTAGGTGACCCCCACCCTTTTTTGTGCTCAAAAAAAATGTTTCAAGATATCAGGTCACATAAAAAATATTATTTTTTGCTTAAAGTGTAATATTATTTTATTTAAAAACATCCTGGTTTATTTCAAGTAAAATTAAGACATAAGACACATTTATTTCCCATTATTTTATACCAAATGTACATTAGGCATTGTCGCAATTCCTCTTTATAACTCATTACTGTCTTGGTTTTTATCGTGTCTATGAGGTTTTTAAACTAATAAAATGAAGATTTGCTATCTAATAGATTATAAACTAGCTGACTTTTATGTTGTACAATGATATTAATATATAGTTTTTATTTTTCCATCTTCAGTTGCTTAATACAAGTGAGAATGTTGCTATAGTGTTCTCTTCAGAGTTAACAGGATTGAATCATATGTAAGAGGTGTATAAACATATATCTTATAAGTAATAGTATTTTGTTGAGATAATGTAATTGGTTTTATTTTGATATACCTGCAAATAATGTATGGAAACCTGATCTTAAAAGTCTGCATGAGAGGAGTTTAGTGCAAATTCAAAACTATTATTGATATAATATGTTTTGTCTATTTTGAAAAAGAAAATGTGTTTATCAACCCCATATATTTTTATATGTGTTAAGGAAGAAAAGTGGGGGGTAAATTAATAGTTAAACTTAAATAAATTAAATTAAATATCAGTTTTATGCATTTTGTTTATTGTTTCATAATTGTCCTTTTCACGCTATAGTTAAATATGTGTTTGAGATGTATACAGTATTTGAATTATTGAAGTAGAACAAGTTTTCTTGAAAAATAATCAAAACAAAAGACTTGTATATCAAAGAATTACCTCTTAGAAAATAGTAATATAATATTAAGAACTATCATACTCTTTCTCATGTGTTTCTTTTTTTAGTTATTGTTCTAAATAAATTGATATTTAAGAGAAAGTAGTCATTACATGAGCCGTAGGTGTGCCTGTCAAAGGTGAGGGAGGCTTCGCTTGTGACCAGTGTGACAAATCATTTAATCGGCGGCAGCGACTCCAACTGCACATCAAGTATGTCCATGAAGGAGCTGAGCCATTCAGATGTGACAATTGTAGCCGAACTTTCCTGCGTAAAGAAGATTTAGCACGCCACCAACTATTGCATTCTGGTGTTAAAGGTAGGAATTTCTATAATATTTAAGCATTATAATCTAACCATATTGAGAACTCTAGTGTTCAGTGATGCACCCTAAATTCTCATTTGGGTGGCTTGACTTCCAATACAATATTTGAGCATCATTAATGAACAATACCGAAAACAATTTTTATGCAATAGTGATTATATCAATGTTTTATTACGTGTAAGATGCAATTATTTATTTATAGGGTGTTTAAACATTTTTGTTGATTAAACTGCTTGGTATGAAAATCCATACTTAAGATTTCTATTGCAGTTACCCTTTGGTTTAAAATAATTGTAGGATTGTGCAGTGAATTGAAAAATCCAAGTATTGAATTCAATGCAGAACTAGTCCAAATGTAGATGCACCGAAAGTATCACGATGCATTGATAGAACCCTGATTCACCAGCAATATCGACATCTTAGAATTATTCTGAAGCACCAAAATTACATATTGGTAAGAAATAATACCCTTTTAATAAATTGTATTTAATGTTGCATTTTTTAGAATTAGTACATTGGTGTTTTAAATAATATATTTTACAATGAAATAGTTGTAAAATGATTATTACTCGAGTTTATTTTTGTTTGGAGCAGACAGGGACGAGCGGTGTCAGACATGCAAACCTGATAGGATTGTAATAACGAATATAAAGTTCGACCAAGGAATATAACTCGTACTGATATAAGTTCATCAAGCAATGCATATGGACACTGTAACTTATGTGTTTGCGTATCTTAAGGAGTGCGGCTGGGAATGTAAACTTTGATTCTCAATATAGGGGGTTCATACATAAGATATTTGTAACAGTGGTTTTTATGTTATGTAGGAATTCCGTGCTTTACATTTTCACAATATAGCGGTTTTATGATATGTTTCATACTCGGGGAATAAATTGTTGTATGGAGGATTTTAGCCAATTTATTACTTGATACAGAGGTAATTTTAACATAAAAAATTTGTTACATTGGGAAATTCGTTATATTATTACAAAGTTCTACTATATTAGAATTTCAAGCGGAGCTTTTTTTATTTAATCAAGATCAAAGAAATTTTGATCGCTTCAAGCTTAGTTTGATCCTATATAAAAATTTCAAATAAATGCATATATAAAGAAACATACTGAATTGTGCTCTTAATGGTAATATTTTAGTAGTACTAAATAATTTTAATAATTTTGTTACAGAACACAAGTGTCCGATTTGTGAAAAAGCTTTTGCAATGAAATCCTCGTTGAAAATTCATCTTCTTACTCATACTAAGGTAAGGTCAAAGTGAATTATCAGAATGTAAATTTGTATACTTGCTCTTACAATTAATTAAAATTTCTGAAAGAAGATGAAAACAAAACTACACAAAAGAAAGAAAACAAATACTTTTAAAAGATTTTATTTTTAATATAAATATCTTATAGTAGACATTTAGAACAGGTAGTTCAAGGTTACAGAGTTAATAGACTAGCTGTTTTATTTTCCATTGTGTGACAGTACCAATATTGTAAGACATTTTGTAGTTTATATTGATATTCAATTTAAATTGTTGTGTTGTTCTTTTCAATAAATAGTATTTATTTAGTGTTTTATCCTTTCTATCATATTTTATTTGTTATTCATAAAAATACTTTTAGCTATAACTAAAATTAAATTTTAAAATATATTATCAGTAATATTATACTTCCAAGTATATTAATAATAGTATAGCCTGCTAGACCAATATAGTAGGTTAAATATTACAACAAAAACAAAATTATATGATGTTGAAAGAAAAATCAAACTGAACTGATTTTTTCATATAGTCAATTATGCAGTTTGAAATGTTTTAGAGGTTAAAAATATAAAAAGCAAAACAAAGAAGACAGACTGAGACAGATCTATATCAGCAGTGAAATAGTACCTTGAATGTCAGTCATAAATGCGTTATTATATGAGCAAAGTTTTATTTATAGTATGGCTAATATTTTATTGGTTATTTTGGTAAGTTTTTAATAAAGTAGATAGGATAATACAATAATTATCATGTAAAAGTAAACTCGCTAAACACTTGAAATAGTAAAATACAAATTTCCTTGTTTAAATTTATTCTTTGGTGGATAAAGAGAAAGCCTTGTTAGACCAACCTAATCTTTCAAAGTATTTGAGACATCAGTTGCCTTATAAATAACAATAACTTTCATTTCAGGAGCCACCAAGATCATGTGATGAGTGTGGTAGAGCGTTCATACGTCAGGACTGCCTTCTGCGACACATGCGTACCAAGCATCGGGACATGCTGGAGGAAATAATGGCAGAAGCAGAGAAGAAGAAGCTCCAACAGCAGCTGCTAGCAGCAGCCAACCAAGCGGCACTAGCGTTGCCAGCTGAGGAGCCCCATGTTCTAACTGAGGCCAGTTTAGCAGAGAGTGTTAGGGAATTGTTAAGCCTGCTGGTTGATGAGACTACCCTCAAGGCTTTTGGTTAGTAGCCTATCTTCATCTTTGACTAGATGTAGTAATTAAGTAATTTATTGTTGTATTATATCAGTTACATGTAAATGTAACACTAAGAAATATTTTCCTCTGTACAATTTCAATTTTATTTCATTTATTTATTTATTTTTTTATAATTTATTCTTAAGACACTGATTGCCAAGATATGAGTGAATATGGATTTTGAATGAGTGTGACGAGTGTACTCGTTGTTACAAACTAAGGCTGACTATTCCGAAGGAAATGTCATTAATATTAGTCCAATGACAAATGAACAGCTGATGACTATCATCTGAACTAGTTCAAAATTTGATATAATTGATCGATTGACATCGAACTGATAACCTTTAATTTAAGAATCTGGGCTTTAACCAATTACTTTACTGACCAGTTTTAGCATGTTAAAATAAATTAATTTAAAGCTTGAAATGTTAATAGTTTTTAAAAGTATCCAAGCTGTCAACGAACTTAGAAAATCGGGAAGCATGCCAAATGTTTTGTTTAATGTAAGAATTTTGCTAAAATACATGTTCAAAAGGTAAATATAATAACAACCTAAAAATAAAATGTTTGCTACATTTCAAACTGTCAAACTCTATGCAGTAACTATATTATAATATCATCGTAACCCGCCTAGTAACTATATTATAAACTGAATCCGCCATCAACTACAAAAATCCAACTTCCTGAAGAAAATTTTATCAATAAGTATATAGACTACCACAAAAACTAATTGAAACTTACTACAGACTGGATCCAGTTTTAACATGCAACTTGCCACCTTTTTTAGAGCTCCGCTTACAGCAAAGAGGAAATTCCTTCATCAGAATGTTCGAAAACTAGAATATAAAATTGACTACATTATAAACCTTTTGCTAACATCTCCTAGACTAGAATCTCCTGACGTTGTGATACTAATTGAGAGTGGACTGAAAGAAGCAGATTAAAAATTAGCTGACCTAACAGGGTACACCTTAATATCTAACTTCTGCAGAAAACAACACAAGGTCGGTGGTCACCAAAAACTGTTATGTTACATCCATAACTCCTGTTGTAATAACAGAAGGATATGAAGAGTGGCAACTAGAAGCTGCTGTGGTGAAGCTGTGGACTCCAAGTGGAATGCTTCACATTCTTGGTCTATACAGACAGCCAAAAGCTAACTTGACTGAGGTCCTTGACAACCTTTTCAACATCATTGACCAGTCTAAAATCCATAACCATCCATTGGTCATCATGGGAGATATTAATTAGACTCCCTAAAGCATGAATCTGACACTGCGTAAGTAGAAGAAATGCTAGCTATGCTTGACTTGGAGAGACTAAAGGTCCCTCCAACCAGAATAACTAAAACATCCTCTACATCAATTGACTATTGAGACCCATCCCCCCCATCAAAGCTGGAAAGCGTGCCAACTGGGGGATGGCTCAAAACAAGTCAAGCGATGGGATCACGGGTGGCAGTTGGAGGGTCAAAATTACACTCGCAGCTGAGCAAAACTAATTTTATTATTGCAAGCAAACAAAAGTTAATCCGTCAAAAACGGCAGAAGGCCACAATATCAATTTCACTTAAATAAATAACAAGCAACACTAAAATAAACAAGATAAATGACACAAGCTACAAAAACACTTAACGCTACAAATACCAAAATTAACCACTACATGGCCTATCTGCAGCCTAGCCAGAGACACCCAAAACGTAAGAAAATTTTAATGCCCAAATAAAAGTGAAAATTTAGAACTTTTGGCTCACAACAATTAAACCGGCAATTTAGCCCACATTCCATGATTCCACCGGGGCCAGGGAGTAAGCCGGAATCCCTGGGCAGCTCCGAATTAGAAGTTAAATCAAAGCACAATAATCCCCTTTTGGTGAAGAATTTTTAAAAATTAAATAATTTAAAAGAAAATATAACACGGTACCGTTCGAGTAAAAATTCACTTAAAAAACACCCCTAATACACTTAACAAAAAAATAAATAACAAATAACTAGGCCTAAACATATAAATAAATAACATAACTTAACCATAGGGACCTAACAAATATAAAATCTAAAAAATATAACAACAAAATAAACTAACTAAAATAAATAACAATAGATATTAACATAAGTTTTTCCTTTTTTATTTATTTATTATTTTTTATTTTAAATCTCTATAGGTATCAATGTCCCCATGGCTGTGTTGCACAAAATGACTGTTCAAGTTTAGGCCTAGGCCACATAAAGTTCCACAAACATTTTTTTTCCTTCTTTTTTTTCTGTATGTCCGAGTATCAACCCCCAGCTCAGCCGCCGGGAAAACAAGATGGAAAGCACTGACCTGAGGACAGAAGACTCATACCCAAAGATGTAGGTGGGGCAGCAGGGTCACCAATGGCCTCTATACATGGTCCTCAGGCCAGGCTGGCAGTGTGGATGGTCGAACTCTCCCCGGACGACAGGCTGAGGGAAGATGTCCCACTCGAGGACCCTGGAGTTTAGGAGTGTCTAGCCTGACATCGTGAACTTGCCGAGCAGCTGCAGAGAAACGACTAGAAAACTGGCCAACCGGACCGACGAAAGCCGGAACACGGAACGAACGGATCCGAGCCAACGGCCACCAAAGTACGTGAATCGCCGGGCACAAGCGAATCTAAGGCAGCCCGGCAGACAACGACGAAAAAAACAAAATGTACCGGTCAAAAGACCCGGTACAACCTCCCTCTGCAAAACTCAACACACCCAGGCAGGGAAGAAAACTCGGTACCAACTCAGGGAACCAAACAGAAGACGAAGAAGGACCTCCGAAGAGTGGTGTTCCAAGGACGCCCAAGAGAATCTAAGAAGGGAAACCCCTCGAACAGGGAGCAAACTACCCTGACTGTCGGGCCACGACAAGAAAAAGAGAGAGAGAAGACTCTCTCAGAACAGCCACCTAGGGCGCAGAGGTGATCAATCTCTTTGCCCCAAGAAAACCCCCAGGAACACCAACTCCTGGACCAACCGTTTCCCCGGAAAGCCTTAAGCTGGGACACATGGGCTTTCCTGAACACCCTGCCTGACTGGGGATCAACCAGCAGGAGCAGTCACCGGTGACAAAAACCTGTCGAGTGCGGTGGGGACCAGACCACCGATAGCACAACTTTGCAGCTCTTCGTTCCGCGGCCGAACTGACCGGGTGAGCCTGACAAAGAACCAGATCTCCAACCTGAAAAGGGTTAGGAGTACGACCCTTATCATACCTCCTCCTCACTCTCTCTCTAGCACGTAGCAGGTTGCGCCGAGCAGCCCGCCACGTGGACACTACGTCAGTGGCACCTGGCGTAGGTAGAAGATCCTCTAGCCTCCACAAGTTGGACAAAGGGTTGTTAGGGAGGGTAGCCATGTAGAATCTCGAAGGGAGTGGCATTGTGACTCTCATGCTTGGAAGAATTAAAAGCAAGCTGGAGCCAAGAGAGACTCTCATCCCAGGTGTTCTGCTTCTCAGCATGGAAGGTAATAAGGGCAGACCGAAGATTGCGGTTGAACCGCTCTGCATGAGAAGGCTGTGGGTAATAAGGAGAGGTAGTCACATGCCTGATACCATTGCCAAAACAGAACCTACGAAACTCGTGTGAGGTAAACTGGCTACCGTTGTCGGACACAAGGAGTGGAAGGCACACCAAAGTGCTGGAAGAGTTGGGACTGGAGAGCACGGATGGTGAGCTTAGCCGTGCACTCCGAAGTGGGAAAAGCCAAACGAACTTCGAGAAAGCATCCACACAAACAAGTAGGTAGGAGCTACCTGACTTGCTACGGGGAAAAGGACCCACGTAGTCGAGGAACACCTTCTCAAAAGGACGCTCGGCCACCTCAGAAGATAACAACCCTAACCTTGCATTCTGACTAGGCTTGCTGAGAGAGCACAGGTGACGAAGCCCGCACTCTGCCCGCAACATCCCGGTCCATGCCCTTCCAGATGAAGTACCTACGAATCTTAGCGATGGTCTTATGAATGCCAAGATGACCGCCCACAAGGAAAGAGTGATAATATTGAAAGACCATCGGTACTAGATGACTAGGCAGCACTACACGGGGTTCACCCCTCTGTCGAGGACGGCAACAGAGTACCCCTTTGGACAGAAAATAGGGGAGGGTGGGCACCTCCCTCTTGAAGCTCACCTAAGATGACTGACAGCTCAGGATCTTTCTGCTGATGGGGACAGTAGGTCGTCAAAAGCCAGAGGAAAATCCAGAAGAACAGCACCACACTGAGGCAACACCTCAGTCGGTGGATCACTGGGTTCGTGATACATTGCGGGAAAGAGCATCCGCGATGACATTCTGGGTACCCCTAAGATGTTGAACTCGGAACTTAAAAGGCAGAAATTTTGACCACCCAGCGACCAATTTTCCCGAAGCTGTCTTGGGATGGGCAAGAAGCCAAGACAGTGCCTGATTGTCCGTCTCCAGCAAGAACTCAGCGTGTTCCAAGAAACGCCGAAACTTGTCCGTACCGAAAGACAAAAGCCAGACACTCTAACTCATAGATGGAAGAAGCTTTCTTTTCCTGGTGAGACAACGTCCTCGAAGCAAAAGCGATGGGCTGCCTGACCCCATCAACTCCTGAGAAAAGAACAGCAGCAATGGCGGAGGAGGAGGCATCAGTCTGAAGAATAAATTCTCTGCTGAAATCAGGCATACGCAGGACAGGAGGGTTGTCATGATAGCCTCCTTGAGAGCATCAAAGGGCAGTCTGCTGAGCTTGGCCCCACACAAAAGGGACACCTTTCTTCCGCAACTCGTTCAACGGGGCAGCAAGCTCGGCCACGTTAGGGGATGAAAGGCGACGGTAAAAAATTTCACCATCCCCACAAAACGGGCAATCCGCCTTGGCATCTCTGGGAGGAGGAAAAATCCCGAATGCCCTGGGTCCTCGCAGGATCAATGCAGACGCCTCGAGAAGATATCAGATGACCCAGAAAAGAAATCTCAGGACGAGCAAAAAGTGACTTTCTCTGGATTGACGGTAAGGCCAGCTGATTTAAGGCGACTAAGAACTTCCTTCCAGATGTTGCATGTGTTCCCCGAAAGTCTCACTGTAGACAAGAGAGGTCGTCCAGGTAATTGAAGACAAAACTTGAATTTCACATCATGGAAGATGGGAATCAAGCAGGACGAGTATGAGTCTGGGCACCCACAGCAAGACCCATAGGGAACCCTAGTGAACTGATAAAGATTCCAGGGAACACAGAAGCTAGTCATAGGCCGTGATTCCTTCTTCAATGGAATCTGATGGTAGGCCTTGGTTCAAATCAAAACACACTGAAAAACTTAGCCTTACCGAACCAATCAAACGCAGAATGCAAATCAGGCAGAGGTACCGAGTCAATAGCGACCTTAGCGTTGAGCCTCCGATAATCCATCACAAGCCTAGACTTACCATTAGGCTTGGGCACAAGAAAAGCTGGACTGGCATAAGCGGAACGAGACGGTTTCAATCACACCCTTGCTCAGAAGATCTTCAATCATAGCCCTCATAACCTCCATCTTTGGGGGGAGCAAGTTTTGTACGGATGACTTCTAACTGGCTGAGAATCGGTGAGGTGGATCTCATACTCTCAGAAGAGAAGTGACCCCAAGCTCAGCCGTAAGCACATCAGGAAACCGCAAACACAGCCTCCTAATAGGCCTCCGCCTGCTCAGGGGGGGAGATGACCAACCTGGATCCACCTTGGGTTGTTCGGCGCTCACAACCCACCTCTCTGACTGCAGGAGGGCAGTCCAGAATCACCGACTAGAGGCACCAAAACTCGCCGATTAAACTTGAAAATACATCTGGCGGCTTCTGGAGGTCAAGCACCATACCACTCTTAGGAATAAAGTCTGCCCCTAGATACAAGAAACCGCCAGGTCCTTGGGCAGACAAGAAACCCTCACCTCCAGGAAAATCCTTCAATTTTAAAATGGTAAAACGCCTTTAGAAGTATAGGTAGGAGGAGTTTTGGGATGCCGTCCAGCACGTGAATAGAAGAAGGCTCGGTGTTCCTGACAAGTCCTAAGGCGTCAAGGGACTCAAAAAGAGAAATGGCTGATGATACTGCATGCCGAACCAGAATCAAGAAGGGCTCGACACACCGTACCACCAAAAGAAACAAAAACGCCAGGACACACCGAGGTGACCGCACTAAGGGAAGCCATGCCAGCAAGGCCCGAAAAATCCCCGACACTCCTGCTATGGGCACGTGTCAGAGGTCAAATTGGCCACGGTCACTCGCTACAACGCGGGGAGCTACTGTGGAGGCAACCCCCCGCGCTGAGCGTTTCCCGCCCTCACGACCTCGAGCACTGTGGACAGTCACGTCGAATGTGACCAGGTTGGCCACAAGCAAAAGCACACAACCGGAGGCCGAGAGACCACGACCCCCCACTGGCTGACTCACACCTACAGACCATAGGCCGGGTCGACGGGTGGGGAGAGCACGATGACTCTCAGAATCCCTCCCTGTGCTGATCTGAGGAACTGAAACGCTGCGCGAATCATGGCACAGCTGATTGCAGGCGGCTTCCGCCGAAATAGTGCCGAAAGGAACACCAGCAAAAACCTAATCTGCAACCGTTTTCTTCAGGAGACTATGCCATCCAGGAGGATGTACAACGAACGGTGTCAGCGTCTCGAAAGTGTGAGGCGCAACGCCGGGTGACGTGCGTCCATTGACTGAAAGAGACATAGGCCTTGCCAGAGACATCGTCCCTTCCTACCCTGCGACCGATATAATTTCTGTCCATGACCATCCTCTCCCCTGAGTCGAATGGGAAGAAAACGACGACAGCAACTCTCGATGGAACGAGTCCACCGAGGCTTCTCTGGCCAAGACAGAACTCAGCAACTCCCCAACGGGACCTCTGCAATACGAGAAAATCAGACGAAGCAAGTCCCCAGCCTGCATGCCGGGCATCTCACTAAGTCTGAGAAAGTCCACCTAGGAAACTTAAGAAGCTCCTCAGGATCCATCCCCATCGATCACATGGAGATTCTGGATCATGGGGGCGTGAGAGGGTTAGGTAGCTTGTGGTAGCTCAGCTGCAGAAGAGCATGAGAAACCCAAAGAAGCCGCAGGAACTGCAGGCTGGAGCCGAACCTACAAGCAACCTCAAACAGAATCGCCTGCAAGGCTCAAAGGGAACCCTCTGTGCACAGTGAGAGGCCGTGGTCTCAGCCTGGCGGCCTCGACACAATAGGCGAAAGCGCGAAATTAGCCGGCGCTGGACCCAAGACCCGTAGGAGTCGTGGAACCGGAGAGTGCCCTGAAAAATCTCATCCAGGCCTTAGACACACTCTCCAAGGATCCACGCCCTACATCCCCGACGGATCCAACCCCGGTGCCCGGTTGACTCAGCCTTAAAACCGGGCAAGCAGATGCCCAAACGTGCAAGGCGGCAGGCCCGGTCACGACCTACTGGAGGTTCAAACTGCAGATCTTCCCAAAAACCCCTTCCCCAATCTTCCACCTTATGCTCTTACAAACAGACAACTCATCACCAACCCTCCAGTAGATCAGACCAATCCACCGCCGTACCCCGCGGACAACTGCTCCCGCAGCAACCTCCGGAGATTCAGAACATCACCCTCCGGAGTCACACCACGCGACCTCAACTCAAATATCAACTCCTCCTTCACCAGGAGCGGGCAACATTCTGCAGATAGGCCATCACTAACGCAACAATTCTCAACAATATACACAAAAAAAACGACAACTCCAGGGTCCAAGACGAACTAAAACCCTCAGCCTACCAAGCCACTGCCGACCACTCCAATCCACCCATGAAACCCATTCACCAAAGTAACCAAGTGGATTGCCTAGTTTTTAAGTTAAATTATTTATTTGGTTTTTTAATTGTTTTTTGTTTTTAAATAATTATTTATTTGTTTCTTTTTATTTTTTTTTTTTTTTTTTTTTTACGTAATACCAAGACACCTTGACGGTAGGTCGGCCAACCATGACCTACTAACGGACAAACACCCACCGTCAACAACCAAGAAAGAATAAAATTTTTTTCTTTTTTTTTCTTTTTTTTTTTAACACCCTATAGGTATCAATGTCCCCATGGCTGTGTTGCACAAAATGACTGTTCAAGTTTAGGCCTAGGCCACATAAAGTTCCACAAACATTTTTTTTCCTTCTTTTTTTTCTGTATGTCCGAGTATCAACCCCCAGCTCAGCCGCCGGGAAAACAAGATGGAAAGCACTGACCTGAGGACAGAAGACTCATACCCAAAGATGTAGGTGAGGCAGCAGAATCACCAATGGCCTCTATACATGGTCCTCAGGCCAGGCTGGCAGTGTGGATGGTCGAACTCTCCCCGGATGACAGGCTGAGGGAAGATGTCCCACTCGAGGACCCTGGAGTTTAGGAGTGTCTAGCCTGACATCGTGAACTTGCCGAGCAGCTGCAGAGAAACGACTAGAAAACTGGCCAACCGGACCGACGAAAGCCGGAACACGGAACGAACGGATCCGAGCCAACGGCCACCAAAGTACGCGAATCGCCGGGCACAAGCGAATCTCAGGCAGCCCGGCAGACAACGACGAAAAAAACAAAATGTACCGGTCAAAAGACCCGGTACACTATGTCTGCACAACTTAAACAGCCAAACCTACCAAGTAGAAGTTATAAACTCTGGTATATCTGATCATAAAGCTCATGTATGTAAACTGCCAGGTCGTCATAAAAACGAGTGTACTTGCAAACATTCACTAGGAGCTATCACACAAACAATCTACATCACCTCAAAATTAGCCCAGCTGTTAACTGGAGAAGTGTACACCTTGCAACCAGCACAGAAGAATCATTCAACGAACTTGTAAAGAATATTGTTAATTGTATGTATGTAGCTTGTCCTAAGAAGAAAAAAGACGGAGATGTAAGAAAAACAACAAAGTTTTTGAAGATACAGAAGTTGAAATGAAATGAAAAATGTTTTATTTATCGAGGCAAAGTTAGGACCATTATGTCCTCTCTTACACTTAACCTCATAAAGAAATTGGGATAGAAAATTACATGAAGTACATCTATATATTAAGAGTTCATACTTCTGCTGAACACATTGTTAACAGATCAAACAACAACAATTAAAGTTATAAAATAATTATCTAAACAAAATTAACCATGAAGCACGAAGAAGAAAAGAAAGAACTATACTTTAAAGGAGAAGAAGAAAAAAAGAACATTCCAGAAACTAGCCAACAAACACACAGCAAACACTCAGCCCCACAATGTCAGCACGACCAAGGCCTACGCCCCCCACGAATCTGCCGACAACCAGCCCGTGACGGATACTGAAAGCCATGAAAAACTCCAGGAGATAGTGAAGGTCTTGAGTTGGATTCTGAAAAGTTAGTTGGGGGT
>JAQJVL010007623.1:0-23096 GCA_035578905.1 Stictocephala bisonia
AAACGGATGATGGATTTTTTTTATATTTTGTATGCATGTGTATTTAGCCAAAATCCCCAGACTGTTTTTAGATTTTTTGGAAATTAAAGTTTTTCCCAAAAACTGCCCCAAAACTTTTGATTCAATTTTCAGAAAAGGTGTGAATTACAATTTAAAATATTTTAGTTAAACCACATGTCCTTAACTTTAATGGTTTTTCAATTATAAATTTTTTTACGGGACAAAACATTAAAAGAAGCTACTTCTTCAAGCTACTTTTTCAAGCGTTATCCTAACGATTTCAAATAAATATTCAATCAAGATACAAATTACAATTTAAATTATTTTAGTTACCATCCCACTAAGTTGTGGTTTGAGGCCGAAGGCTGGATATATAGTATAGTAAGTTGTTTAATGCTGTTTACATAAAATATGGATTTGTGATTATTTGAACAGCTGTTTTTGAAGAATAATTTTTTCCATGTATAGTTTTATTGGAGTAACTTTTATTCCAATAAAATAAGTGTTTTATATGTACATTACTTAGAAATATAATTAATATGTTTTTATTTTTATGTGTTTTTACATCCTTTAATTTAAATTTAGTTCAAAAATATATTCACATACAACATTAACGTGTGACTTATGGGCTCTGTGTAATCATAGTGTTATCTCAAACAATCCTCAAATAATAAATAGCATGTTTAGTTACTATTGATTAAAAAAATAACGTATTATACATTTATATTAAAACTGTATCATCTATTAATTTCACAAAAATAAATCATTAATTATACACATTAAGAACCCCAGTAGTAAGTTTTCAAATATAAGCACCTCTAATGTTGAGACCAGACTGTCTGAAAAGATATAAAGCTTTGACGCTATCATTAATTTTACCTCAAGAGAAGGTGTCATAAACAGCTGAATGCAGTTTAACCTGGATCAAAAACAAGCCTTTTATATAAAAAATACATTCGTGGCTACTTTTTGTAGGTTTCTTGGTGTTACTTTTGATAAAATATAATTATAGAAAAAATGTATTTATAAAATTATATTTATTAGTGGAGGTCTGTAAAAACAAAGGGTCTCAAAATAACCTTCTATAATCAATTCGTGTAAACAATTAATTGGTGAAGTAGATAATGATTACTACGTCCATTACACGATACTATGATTTTTCTCGCCAAAGATCTAAACACATGCCCTCACCGTAAGAGTAGGCTGTTTGATATATTATAATTTAAAGATATCCATAAATCAATAATAAAATCGGCTAAAAATCTCTTTATTAATATATTAAGATATCTTGTAAATGTTTCTTTTATACGTAGATACTTTCGTAACAAATTAAAATTGTCTAAAATGATTTCAACAAATACAATTTTTTTTAAAGTGATAATAATACAATAGACCCCTCAAATTATAAGCCAATTTCTTTACGACAAATATTTTCAAATATTTTTTAAATAGTTGAAAATATTCGGGAATAAGTCAAAATTATCAATTTTGACTTGTTCCCGAAAAAAAAAAAAAAAAAAACAACTGAATATATTCTGTTAACCATAGATTTTGTAATAGTAAATCCGTAACTACAGCATATGTCTTGTTTATTGTATTAATAATTGATTCTGTCGATAAATGTGAATACAGAGTAGGTATCCTAATGGACTTCAAAAAGTCATTTGTTAGCTTTGACTATCCTATATTAATAAATAAATTACAAATTCTTGGAGCAAGCTAATATATTCTAAAAAGTCTTTTATTAAATCTCGAAAACATATTATTATATATAGAGGTATAAAGATTTCAAACCAATATACTAAGAACATTTCAATCAGATCTACAACAAATCCAATTTGGTGTCCCTCAAGGATAAATATTAGGACCAATTTTATTTATTTCCTACGTAACAAACTTAGGACTATGTCTAAAAGTATCCCACACAGTAACTTATGAATAGTTTTTTAGTTAGCATAATACGTGTTGGTATATATACAGTTATTTTGTGAATCCCTCTGGCCTGAGGAAGGTGAGCGTGGTTCACCTAATTCGATCACCATAATATTTGTGCATTTTGTACTTGTATTGTAATATATTTGTGCATTTTGTGCTTATATTGTAATAAATTTTTGTTGAGTAACTTATGCAAATGACTCTAATTTGAAAATATCTGCAATATACATAAATACAATTTGAATATCTATCAAATGATAGAATACTAAACATTATATTTTTTTGAATAAACAAAACTTAACTTTAAATGTTGAAAAAACAAAGTTGCTTTCTTTTAAAACTATAGAAAACAATAAGGTGAACACACCAAATAATATAATATTTATACTTACAAATATAGACAAATGAAACAGTACAATTACTGTAGTTTAATTAAACATATAACAACATTTAATTATGAACAAACATGTAAAAAGAATTATTTCTAAAATAAATTCTGGAATATATGGACTTTATAGAATATTATTTTATTTAATATTAAAACATTAAAAGTAATTTATTATTCATGTATTGATACAAATTTCTTATAGTATTTACTTAAATGACACTATGGGTAAACATAATCTTGATCAAGTCCATAAACTAAAAAAAAAGCCGTAAGAAACATGGACAAATTGTATGATCAATCAACTAAAGGTTATTTTTCGAAAATATGGAAACTGTAACATTGTATGAACAGTAAATTTATGTTCAATTTTATTCATCTACAAACCCCCAACAGAAATGTACGATAATGTTCAGATAAATAAT
Source organism: Stictocephala bisonia (assembly GCA_035578905.1). Lineage (NCBI taxonomy): Eukaryota > Metazoa > Arthropoda > Insecta > Hemiptera > Membracidae > Stictocephala > Stictocephala bisonia. Next base: position 2,746 of record JAQJVL010007623.1, read on the forward strand.
TATAATACAATAAATAACATTCACATCATACTATAAATTTTTACACACAAAAATTTAAATGGGACACATTTTTTAAACATTTTAACCTGGATCTATAAAACAAGAAAACAACTTTAATATATTCAATATAACATTTAGAAACTATTTAGCTGGTGCTGCAGTATATTCAATCGAATAATTTTATAACATGAAATACAATACTAAGTAAATAAGAAAACAAAATTAATAAAGAAGAAAAGGAAGACAGATAATTAAAATTTCAATTAAATACACATTAAAAAAATAAATATCCCTAAAGATGCAACTAAACTACATTGTATCTGCAATATTTCTATACCTAATCGTATATGTTTCTTATTATTTATATAATAAACAATTGTAAACAACTAAATATATTGACTTCCGAACCTGTTCAAGCTTAGTGAAATCAACAACAAAGGGTTTAGAACGTTTGAATCAAATTTACTCAAGTCATTACTTTTCTAAGTAACTAAATGATTAGAAAAGATCCTACATTCAAATCCAATTAAGTCATAGCATTAAAACTGACGAATTAAAAATTCATCGTTGTGCAAAGAACTCCGAGTCATCGTCACGGCCAATTCTCTGTGCCTTCCGCATGCCAAAGAAGATGTCAAATGTTTGCGCAGCCATTAACGGCCAACCATCAGGTATTTTGGGTACATATGTGAGCCTAGTGAATCTATTACTACATAGAGTTGTCAGACTGATTCTTCGTCAGATCGACGTTCAAGTTTCTCGTCTCACTCGTCACCCCAGCTGTTCTCTAAGGTTTTCATCCAGCAAATTACACTTATTATCTCCCACACCCAATCTGACGATGCTTTATGAATGTCTTAATCAGGATTTATTTAGTATTTTTCCTAAAACATTCAAACGAGGGTATTTGAACAAACTCTTGAGTCATTGATCGTTGAGTATCTGACTCAGATTCACAAATTACAATATTTTCAAATTATTTTTAATACAACACAGTAGTTTATAGAGGTCATCATCCCAATTGATTTATTATTGCATTTCTATAGTTATTTCTGTCGGTTGAACTCATATAGTACATACTGTGCCATTGTTTAGTTAAAAATGTGTTGTTAAATGATATGAAAAATTACTTGATTGTTAAAGATTTGCGACAGTTAGCGAGGACTGAAAGGTTTTCTCTTACATCTAACCTATAGGATACCACGTAAAGCTGTAGGTCCTATTTGTATTAGCTGCTATTGTGCTATCAATAAATTGCTTTTTCTAAAGAACAGTCGATATTAGTTAGTAACAATGGCTACATTTGTTCATCTACACTCATTCACCCCTCATATTCACTCATATTTCTGCGATCAATAATCAGTATTAATAATCAATATTAAATAATAATGAATAATAATAGCTGGTTTAGGTAGATATTTGTATTTTAACTTGGTATAAATGTCACAACTTATGGTACTCACCGAAATCGATTTTTTTATTAAATACTTATAGATAGATAAGTGTCGTGATACCAGTGATAATACAAAATATACCAAATCAATGGTTAAAAATATGAAATAATCTTAAGTATCGTGTCACATCTAAATTAGTTGAAATATAATTTTATAAGTGGGTACATTCCTAACAAATTTGAGTTATCTAAAACGATTCCAATAAATTATAAAAAAAAAAAAAAAAAAAAAAAAAAAAAAAAATAGATAAAAAAGACGCCTCAGAGTATCGACCTATTACTTTACGACCAATACTTTCAAATATTTATGAAAAAGTTGGCCATTATCAGTGTATGACTTGTTTACGACAAAGCTACTCATTTGGATATAAATGTAATGCATCTGTACATTGTTATCGAGCTCAAACCTTCATATAATGGGTTTAATTTTTTAAACAGCTGATAAAGGATTAAGCTTAAATTCACAATATACTGTTACAAAGCACTACAATTACCACCAGCATCTTTTAGGTAATTGCACCCCCCTTCCTGCGTGGGTAACTGCGCACTTTTCTAGACCAGTAAAGCTTCTTCCAGATGGTGATAGAGTGTCAGTTAATTTGCCTATAGGTAGAGCAAGAACCTCCCCGAACCGATGCTTAGAAGGACCTAGATCCATCTCGGCAGTTCCAGAACAATCTTTACCCGAGTTCGAGAACATTTACGATTTCACCAATATTTTATATTAAAGGGCCATGAGCTGAGCAGTAGTCAGTGTCAGTCTAGTCTACTGTGTCATATATTCTCTATAACTCTACTTATACTGGTACTTAGATTATTATTATAATTGGGCCAGACAGAAAGTGACATTCGGGTTATATTTAGCTCATTTGGGGTTTTCAGAAGGTAAAGGGAATCGTTCTAGTGCTCAGCTGGCGTCCATTACGGGCGTTGCGTGATTATTTTCCGCCTTTAAATGTTCAACTATTACAACAAATTTCAGTTTAAAAATAACTGATCCGTGTATGTTTATTTATTATATACATTTCCATGCATTGTGTTATTGTTAATTAATTCTTATTTGAATACTAAATAATGGTTAGATTTTATCGTTCAAAGCTATAATCATTAGTGTTAATCAAACCAACACTGCTGCTAATGACTTAGTGGGTGGGGCTTGTTACTATGCTGCCAGACTGTGGCCTATCATCTTCTTAGTTACCATTAAGATTTTTTAATATAATAAATAATAGGGGAAGAGAGATACATATCTCCACCAATAAGTGCATATTTCTCACACATGTGCTTTCAGTCGGTCACTTTCTAAATGACTTATACATACTGATTCTAAATGTCACGAACGTTTTCTTTTAATATAAAATTCTGCAATAACATATTTAACAGCAAAGCTTCCTTGTAATCACTCATTTAGTGCTGTATTAGGACTAAATTTTATCTATGGCACTTAACAATTCACATATATTCCTCTTTAATTCATACACTCGACTTATAAAAATATATAACTTGCTATAGATATTGACAACACAATAATTTCGTACTATTTATTACAATAATTCAATCCTACGGTTAAAATGTATTTTAGTATTTGGCAATAAAGACAATACACGTAATTACGTGGTAATTATTATAAGTCTGAATAAATTTATTTTCACTTAAAATTAAATGAAAATTTTGTTACAAATAACAATTTAACGGATTCAATTAGTCTTTATTTATTTTTTCTGGGTTCGGGATTCCCCAAATAATGGCCCTTATTAATACGAGATTTTCAATTTGTTTAAGGAAGTTGTTTTCTTTTATTTCTTTTCGTACAACGTGTTTCTTTGTTTGCTATATTACTGACAAATATGACAATGCAAATGCTATACTTGAATGTAGTAAGGAGATTTACTGCTATATAACTATCTAGTTCACTAGAACTATTTATATAATAAAGTATTTATAATTATATATAATACATATAATTAATAAACATATTTTTCTTATAATATTTATTTATAAAACTCATAAATATAGAATATATAACATGAGGCAATCAAACATTATTGTAAAGCAACCCTTGAATTTATTTTCTTTATGGTAACAGCTGTTTTTGATCCACGTGCAATCAGCTGCTCGTGGCAGGTTGCTTTGAGGTAAAATTAATGACTGTCTCGACTCTACATCTCTAAAGATCTCTACACAAGCGGTGTTGAGTTTGACAGAGTTGCTACTTGATTAACAAATGTATATTTTTAGCTACATTTTTAAGGTAAACAGATCTGTAAATAAATCTTTCCCAAATAACGCTTAAGTAAGTAATTAGTAAAGTAAAACCCAAACTAAAATGTAAAAGTATTTAAATTTTACATAAATCATAATAACAATGCTAAAATGCAAGATTTAAGCAATTTTATTTACAATATTTTTTGTATCTTTATTCTCTAAAATGACTTGTATCTTTCTAATTACAGAAAAGTGAGATCCAACCCAGCTTCAATTTCTGAGTCAGTATATATCTGTTTTTATCTTAAAATAGGTTTTCTATGATAACTTGATTAATGGTCACCTCCAAAAAGTCATTCTCATTACATAGATAATAAATTGCAATAAAACATCGTTTAAAAACTCACTGGCCTGTAAATATAATTTCATAATCAACCGTGTGATGTCCCTCATCTCGATGTATTCTTGGAAAATAAATACCAATAAGCATTCAAAACTACTTTTTGAATTCGTATATATAAATTCGTAATATATTTAACCACGAATTTATATATTAATTTAAAACGCATGACAATAAACTGATAAGAACTGGTAAGTCAATTTGGTTATATTGTTATATCTATCGTTTTTGTAACATTTGGTACACTTGTACCCTTTCTTTTTTTTCTTTTTCATTTTTTGGCAAAACCTGTATTTCCGGATCCGTGTTCTTTGGGTTTATATTTATTTCTTAAAAGTATCTTGAAAAACAGGAGGACCCCCATATTCTAACCATACTTAATATACATGTGAAGTAACGTATGTGCTTTGGTTCACTTAATACAGATCGTGATTGTTAGATTTGATTTCCCTTATTTCTGTTTAGGTAAAATTTTTTTGAGATATCCGTCAGCCGTAGAACTAACTTAGTACCAGAACTTATTAAATTAGATTTAAATCTCTTTCGAATCGTGGGTGACGTGTTGTATTTATTTTATTCACGCATCAAAATTGTTCTCATGGTTGTCCTGTCAAAGCAACACCAATAAATAAATAACTAATTGTTTGGTAAATAACTTCTTTTTCTAGTTCAGTTTCTGTGGTTATAAATTACGGGTCTTGAACAATAATGTTTGAATTAAACTTAATAATGTATGATTTATCTCGTATGAGTTTACTCTTCGGACTATAATTGAATGTGAATCAGAAGATGAAGCACATAAAAATGTCCGAAACTTTATATTTGAACAAACTACTAAATTATTTTCACTTTTAATATGTATAACTCCCCTAAAACTTTACAATGCGGTATACATCACAATGGCAATGTCTATATCATTGTGTCATTCAATTAACTATTATTTATTTATTGAATATCCTGACTTGACTTCAGAGTGCTCTTACAGTAAATGCTGGAACTACAAGGAGTTTGGGAATGCTATGACCAATGGCGTGACGATGCAAGGCAGCAGCAATGATAACAATTCCTTTACTTCTTACAGTGTTGTGAAATTTCAGTTTTCTAAATGCACTTATTTTTCAACCCCTTTTTATATTTTGAGTTTATCATGGACTTTCTTGTTCTTATAATAGCAATGAATAAATGTAGTATAATGTTATACTGTATTCATTATTAATGTTTCTCATTGTATAAGAGTTATTGTTGTCGTATTATTTACATATTGTTTTATTTCATATTTTTTTTGATAAATTAAAATCTTAAAGTAGATTTTTGCCTTAAAAAGTAATTACTGTGTCGTATGTGAAACGCAATACCCTTGGCAACACTGTGCATCAAAGGTAACATCACATTCCACTAAACACGCTCATGTTGTTGGGAAATTCATTAAGTATAACTAACATTCTGAAATAACTAGAAGGCATTACCACATTGAGTTTAACATTAGGAATCATCTTAGTATTATGTAGTATTTAAGTCTGTATTTTATACAATTCGTTTGAATTGTTAAATTCGTTAAAACATTTTTTTTTTAATAGTAGAGGTTTATTATACATATTATTTTAGCTACTATTATATTACTAGTAAGTATATGTAATACTAGTATGTTCATTTGACAATATTAATTACTTTTAGTAATTGAAAAATCGATTAAACAAATTGAATCCTGCATTTAGTTTGTGAAAATATGTACCAAATTAAGTGAGAGTCGTCAATTAATAACAATGTATCTAAATATATTTGTTCTTTGGTATGAAAACCAATGGCACTTTTTAACTATTTTGTTAGTGTCTTGTATTGTGTTATACTAACTGATTATGTACAAAAAACTTTTTAAAATGTTTATTATTTTATTTGACTTTGTGATTACCAACAATTATTAAAGATTATTTTGGTTATATACCGTGGTTTACTCAAACAGCTGAAGTCTCTTGGGAGATTTGTTCTTAGTGTCTTACTATTTTTTATAAACGGTACATTAATATTATTATTTGTGGGGTGGGGTTAACTAATTATCAACTGTAACTTTGATTTTTGTTTAGACTTTGTTAAGTTTATTATTATTTTAAGGTGAGGGTCATAATAAAATCTAATCAACTTATGCTCATACAAATCTGAATTTGGTAAAGTTTAAATTTTTTCTAAACTTATTCAATATCCTTTTAAATGCAATATTATTGATAAAAATAAATATCTTATGCCTTTAAGTGGGGAGAATGCCCAATTAAGATAAATTACCCCTTGCCTGATTGGACGATTCCATTTCTGTTTAGAAGGTTCGTTGTTCCACCGGCTTAACGTGTCTTCTGAACAACGAGAGTGGTACAGGGGCAACTGGACGTATATGGGCGGGAGGGTCAATACCACTATACGCACCTGCTTATGAGTCACTATAAGTACCACGATGAGTCTACTTATGACTTACGAGTGGCAACTCCGTTTTTAGTTGAATAAAACCGAGTGGTCACTCACAAAATGGAGTGTCCACTCGTGAAAAAGCGATTCTGCTCCCTAGCAGACTCACCGCTGCCGAGTGTGTACTCAAATAAGTTTATTATGGCTGAATTTATGCCAATACACAATTGCACGTACAATTTACAATGTTCGGAGAGAGTTGAGAAATTATGACTATTGATATGTGCATCAAATTGCATAGTTATATGAATTTTGTAAATAAAGTGTTTCGTAATACTAAAGAGAAAAGCTCCGCGCCTGCAAACTAACCGATACTCCATCCGTCATACATTGTTGGCTGGAAACAGTAGGCGGGGAGGGGGATGAGGAAGGCCGTGACCTTGATTGGAATGCGGAAATCTGGTCACTAGGTTATCATATCGATGTTCATCAGTCGTTTAAATGGTTTAAAGAGATTTAAATGCCACGCCGGGAATCAAACCCGGAACAGCTGCGTGGCAAGCCACCACCTAGCCACGGCTTCAAGTTATTATGAATGTGAATATTACATAACCGTTTAATGCAGGTTGTTAGTTTTAATTTGGATGATTTAGTTTAAATTATTATTGGTTTTAAAGTAAACAATACGATCTGATAAAAAGGAAACAATAAATGAGAATCTGAGGAGACGTACAAATCTATCTTAAGGCTTCAGTTTCCAAGCACAAGAAGAACTAAAGATATGTGTTTTGAAAGGTCCTGAGATGAATAACAGGTCTTGGTTTCCTGAGACCTTTGAAAACGAAGATATCACTTTCTAAGTGTGTTCTTGAATTCCTTTTCAGAGCATTGAAATTGCTTGCTTATTCAAATCTCATTCTACCTTTCAGTTCAAATATCATAGTGATAAAATAATTCAAGATATCCACAAAATGTTTATAATATCAGAGTGTGTATAGTTTTTTCTTGATTTTATAGATTATTGTTTTACAAAAAACTCGAAGTACTGTTATGAAATTTTAAATGATCAAAATGTAAGTGTATATTTGTATAAGATAGTTATTTAAGTTTTAATAACAATTATTGAAAGATGTATTTACTTACAACTTTAGCTCAACTGGAGGTATAGTCGGTGAGTCAAGAGACCTCTGAACAAGTCTTGTAGTGTACCTGTTATAATTAATAATTATGATATGTACACTTAATGACTTGTGATGTTTCAAAGGAAACAAGAGCCTTCAATATCACAGAGGCATGAAGTTCAGAGGACTTCTCGATACTCACCGTTATTATTCAGAGATATTGCTTTCAACTCCCTGTCGTAGCTATCGATAGTAAAGTTAGCATCGATTCCTTTGGATTGATATTGAATGTGATTGAAATTTCTCCATCGATACACAACCCAAATGACCCGGCAATCATACGGAGTGTCGTATTTCTTTAAAATGGCTTTAAGCATTAAATAAATAATTAATTAACCTCAATAAATACTCCAAATTATGTAATATTAGGTTATTTTCAGTAATTTATAAATGTTTGTTATTTGCCTTGATTGCATAGACCCGTAATAGATAGCTCATGTAATAGGAATATTTGTGTCCGTAATTTGGTCAATTAGTGAGGTCTACTACTATAGCTGGTTTAAACTGCATTTTGCAAAAAACTACACTGGAGCTCTACAATAGACAATAAAACAGCTGACATTTGATACACATTTAACATTGGACGAATCTATGTGTGTGTGAACACATAGATAAAATATATCAGTAAACTCACCAGTGGAATAGAATATGTATATTTTAAATAAATACACTTTATTTGTATGCAAGAGCAATCAATTCTTACTATTCCATTTACCATATATGCATTGCGAGTATATCAAGTTACGGTCTGAAATATCTGACAACTACCGCTACCTAGAGGCAACATTTTATAGTGTGTTTTTTACCTAGGCAATTGCCATAGAGTTATCATAAACTACGAGCTTGTGGATATTGAAATCTCAATGATTAAATAACCTGTTGTACCAAAGACAATACAATGCTGTTTACATTATGTTATACGAATTTAAAAAGTTTTAATAAACATTTAACAACCTTTTACAACCAATGTAGTACAAATTATTTTATGGTGAGTAACAAAATATTATTTTTAATCTTTTTTTTTTTTTTTGTAAGTCCTGTAGTGCAGAATGTTGTTAACTGCTAAGCGTATTTTATTTTTTATAATAACATTTGTAATAAACGTAATAATTCTTTTAAAATTAAAGCTCAGGTAATGAAAAAAACAAACACCAATAACGGTTTATTTTAAAAACTTGAGCAAATAGACAAACGGTTTAATTGACTTAGGGTAGAGCTATGTTTAAGCTTGATGTGAGAATAATTCAACATTGGTCTATTAGAGTATACATTCATGTTAGCTAGAAAGAAGATTTCCTTAACAACCTCTGACAATTATCCAACTGCAACAAATTATTTCCTCTGTATTTTTTTTTTATTTATTTATTTTTTTAAATCTCAGATAGCAGATATATAGGTACCAAATACATCATATAATTATATAATGTATTTAATTTGTTATGGTTTTTAAGACTTGATGTGAAACAAGTTTTAGTTGATGTTGACACTAAAAGGACTATAGTTATAGTTATACTGTAGTTAGATTACAATTTAGTTAGCAAGTTGTGACACTTTTGGAAACGACGAGCCTATTCCTGTATGTCAATTATAGAGGTAGCAGTAAGGCTAATGCTGCCATACAATTTATAAGCAATGGTCAATGTGATCAAATAGCATGTCGTGACGTAGTGTGGGAACTTTACGTTTACCATACCGTCCATGTGATGAAATAAAATGTCGTGACGTAGTGTGGGAAATTTACGTTTAACCATACCGTCCATTTGATGAAATAGAATCTCGTGACGTAGTGTGCGAACTTTACGTTTGACCATACCGTTAACTATCTATTATAGCAGCTCCAGGACAAAGTCTACGTGATCAAATAACTGGTAAGTTGTGACGTGCTGTGTGAGTCAATGCGTTAACAGTCTATAATAAAGGCAGTGGTATTCTAGCCCAGGGCCCAAGAAATAGTGTACGTGTTCCGACTTACAAAAGTTCAGATTCACTATTGTAGTGCAGAAACCTTTAAAATGTACATAAAGTTTACAGTGTTATGTTTTTCAGTTGTTTGTTAAATCTTAATATATGTTCTATTTTATTTAGTTTATACTTCTTATTTAATTTATTCTTGCTTAAAATTATGTAGCCTTACGTTGTATATTTTTCTCCAAAATACCAATAGTATTTTCTTTTTTCATTAAAAAGAATTATTACTATAAACTTTCAGTAAATGATCTCAAATCTTACAATAAATATGTTAAATATTCCATAGTTTTGAGTGAATCTATTAACAGGTATTTAGGAAGAAAGCCCAGCTATGTTTTGTAAAAATCAGTTGTAGAATTGTGACGATTTTTCGAAATGTGAGATTTACTGATCGTAGGAACAATCTATATACTTGTTTACGTTTTATTTTCAGACATATTTACATGAATATAAATGATTTTAAACATTTGAAAACGTTCAAAAACATGCTTATTTATGTTAAAAATAAAATGAAAGAACACAAAAATTTACAGTAAGACAATTCGTTTAGAAATACTGACGATTTTTTAAAAATTTAAATCAATTATCGGTATTTAAAATGTTTAAGTAATTAATGATTTGGTTATATAAAATGGTCAAAAATTAGTTTTACAAAAGTATCATGATTACAATAAATAATGAACTGATTGAAGCATAAAAAATCGATTAACAAAAATTATAAAGTGTATAAAATAAATTATTAAAAGTGCACTAATATCACGGAAATTGGGTAACATTTTACCAAACTCTAAATATCTTTAAATTTTCCTCAAGAAAACGTTTATTTAAACATATTTTAGTAAAATAAACATCTTGAAAATAGGTTTTATAATTCAATATGTACCCCCACCTTTTTAATTATCTAATGTGTTTGATTTTATTGGAAAAAGTAATTTATTAACAGCGTTTACAAACATAGATTAAATAAAAATAGTGCCTTAATAGTATTAAATATAATATTATTAAAAATTATATTCTACTCGTAAATATATGAAGAGATTAATTGATTACTTATGCTTGGATTTTTATAGTAAGTGGTAAATATGTCGTCAAAGTAAAAACAAAAGAATGCACGGTTGTATTTCGTTCTCTTTACATTTTATCTTTACAAAAAGTCAGGATCTCCAGCTAGAGTCGGATAGCGCAGGCTTAAATTCCGGCGTTGACTGAACGTTTTTATCTGTAATATTTATATTATGTTGTACTAGTTCTGATAAAGTCCCCGCACAGATCGATATATGTCGTACCGAGTCTTATTTCGTATATATAAATACATAAATTGATATAATATTATTAAGTGATAATTTTATTTTGAAACATATTAAAGAGTGGTAGTATTTTCTCCTAACATACAGTGATATTGACCCACCCATACACGTACAGTGGTATTGGTATCACTGGTAAATAACGCTGAAACTGCGTGAACGACCATAATCTAAGTGAGTCGACTTGGTGACCTCGTGGCGGCGACTTACAAGGAAGAGGCTGATTACAGGGGTCAGACTGATAACCCACTTTCATCGCCAAAATAACACAATCTCTTCCGGGTAATACTAATCTCAATTTCGGCAGATATTTCTATTCGGGTCGTATGTCTTTTTTAATGAATTGCTATAATTCTTCATTTATATTAGGCTGTATAAGTTTCTTTTAAAAATATTCATTCCAAGAGTTAGTGAATGTTTTTGATTGTGACTGACGTTTTCTTGATTAGAAATTGTGTCTTTTGCTACTAATTATATAAAAAATATCTGAAAGCAAAAAAACTCAAAAATAAAATTAATTAATAATTTTACTATGTAAATAATATGTACATACTGTACAACTTAAACCTTATAAAAACCTTGCAAATTCACACCTAAAAAAAAACCTCCTATCTTGATTTTTAAAACAGTTACAATTTTATTGCTGTTTAAACCTGTTTGTTTTGCTGTTAAAATTATTTGTGAGGTTTTACTGAATCTAAATGTAACTTAAATTTATATCACAAGCCTGTTTCTGTAGGATTTAAATTTTTATCATTTTACACTTTGAACATTTGTTTTTAACTATAGGTAATGTCATCAAAGATCATTTTAAATCTACTGTAATCGTTCAATTAAACTACTATCAAGATTTAAATATGATATAAAAAAGGAAACTAAAGACATGAACTAAAACATGCTATGGTAAAGGCACGGGGATGTGTAAATAATTACCTAAACCACTTACAGCTATGCTCAGATATCACTTATACAATTTTCGCAACTATCATTAACCCCTGCTCCGAAATATAAACTTCAAGGGCTGACATTAACTAACTAAATTCAACTATAAGGTTACACGGTGAGAATTGCAACTTGTATAAACCTCTGAAGTGTGAATATTGCACTTTATTGTGTTCAAACTAATATAAAACTATTCAACACACATTCGTTTCAATTTCATATAATCACAACAATCACCAATAGTATCCAAATAATGTTTTTTAATATATCATAATAAATAAATTAGAATGTTTAGTAACACGATGGATAAACGACCGATTGCACTTCCGTGAATGTGGGGTGAGTGGTTTGTGACGTCACAATTTTTTAATTTCTTTTTCCGTTGTATTGTTTTACCATTATTTCATCCAGCACAAAGTCTATTTGCACGAACACACACATATTTATACAATATATCTTCTTTTTCCATCTTAAAAACACTTATTAAACAGTACAATTAAACGTCACACAACACAAATATATTACAATATAAGCACAAAATGCACAAATATATTACAATACAAGCACAAAATGCACAAATATTATGGTGATCGATTTCATTGAACCACGCTCACCTTCCTCAGACCAGAGGGATTCACAAAAGAATAGAAAATGGTTTTCAAAAACTCAATTTATAGACCTATGATCACGTGACCCCATTGGCTGGAATCTTCAAAATTGCGGCTGCTATTATATTATTTACTAACTCCTATTGGCTGTTACTTCTGTTCTTTTAATCGCTGAAAATACATCATTAAAAATAATTTTGGAATCAAAATTAACCTGTTCATTCATTAGTTTATCACAATCCTTACATTTTTCTTCAAAAATAAATAACTCTTCCCAAGCATTTATGTTACGACCCCTCTTACAACTTTTTATAATATTTACATTTTAATCTATTTTATTCAAACTGTGGGTACAATTCAGAAGGTGTTTAGCTACATTAGATCTTTCAGGTTTCTTATTTTTAAAAGCAGAGATATGGTTTATGTATCTTTTGCTAAAATGTACAGTCTGACCTATGCAAAACATATTACAATCATTAAAGTTAGTTAATCATATATATTCCTGAGTTATTGAATTTATCTTCACTTTCAATATTTGGATGTAAAATGTTGGACATAGTATTACAAGTCTTAAAAGCTGCTGATAAATTTAATTTCTTAAATCTTTACCAGTATTTTTTAAGACTTGTAATGCTATGTCTAACATTTTACACCGAAATATTGAAATATCAATTCAGTAATTCAGCAATACACAGGATTAACTAACTGTAATGATTGTAATATGTGTTTATAGGGCAGACTATGAATTTTAGTAAAAGATATAAAAACCGTGTATTTACTAAAACTGAAAGATCTAATGTAGCTAAACATCTTCTGAATTGTACCCACAGTTTGAATCGATGAAATTGTAGATATTCTAAAAGTTTGTAAGAAGGGTCGTAACATCAATGCTTGGGAAGAGTTATTTATTTTTAAAGAAGGATGTGAGGGTTGTGATAACTAATGAATTAACAAGTTAATTTTGAACCCGAAATAGTTTTTAATAATGTATTTTATGTATTTTTAGTGATTAAAGAACAGAAGTAACAGCCAATCGGAACTAACCAATATATCACAGTAGCCGCCATTTTGATGATTCCAGCCAATGGGTTCACCTGATCATAGGCCTATAAATTGAGTTTTTGAACACAATTTTCTATTTTTTTCTGAATCCCATTGATCTGAGGAAGGTGAGCGTGGTTCACCGAAATCGACCACCATAATATTTGTGCATTTTGTACTTGTGTTGTGTGACGATTACATGTGCTGTATATGTACCAACACATATTATGTTAGTTAAAAAACTAATTAAACGTAAAACCTTATTTACCAGTGAAATTCGAAAACTACTTATATTTAGTAAGTAAATATGTATTTAATTATAAGATAATAATGATTTTAGTAACCATGCTCAAAATTTGATAAATTTACAGTATTTTCTATTTACATTAACAATATTTTAAACGTGATTACTTTATAGTTTTAATTCATTCGAAGTAAGAAATCGCTTATTGACCTTTACAAATTATAATTACTTTCGAACATGACCCTCCAGGGAAATATTCAGATTCTTAATCCTTTACTTTTTTTCACATACTTTACTGTGGAACATTGTGGTAAAAGTCCCTCAGTACCTAGCCTTTAGCTTGGTTCAAAGAGTGAGGCTTATCATAATATAATCAGCTATATAGTGAGAATAATAGTCAATTTAAGCGGTAGTTGGAAATATCCCCACAAGTACCAGAGCTTACTTGTACTTAATTCAGTGAAGTAGTCAAGTACAACACTTCTCGCCCCCCCCCCTTACAAACCCCCTCCTAAGCCTGATGAATATGTAGGTGCTTAGGTAAGACGCTTACGGTCAGCCATGTTACATGCTCTCGGAATATATGTCCGCTTACTCTTTGTTGACATTAATGTAGTCAATACACTCTTACATGAATCAAAACAAACTACTTGGCGTAGAGATCACACGAAGAGAATATATCTCAAACATGGAGGCAAGCCAGATATGAAGAATAGTTCATACCTTCCAATGTACTGCATCATAATATATTTGTTTTTGATTGAATTTATTTATATTTTTCTTCAAGTAATTTAAAAATACTCTAAAAAATACATTCAAAGTTAAGTGAACTTAGCCAATAAGTCCCAAATCAAGTTGTGTACAAATAAGTGTATATGCATATCAAAAGATATATAAAAAAGAGGACGTTTTAAATTTTCTCATTCGGTATTCAGTCGTTATTATTGCTTGTATCGAGACTCAGAAAGAAATTATGGTATATCGATTGTTTAACACGTACTTTCCATAGTAGGGAATGTAAGGAGATAATTCTCTCTTAATGGAATGGCCAAAGAGACGCCATTCCCCAGGTTGGCTTACTAGGTATCTGTCCTAGTGGAACGTTGGCAAGCAGTCTATCATTTATCCTTAAAATGGGAACGATTGCTAGAATTTATAGTCTATGTTATTGCGTTCTTACTTGAAGAAAAGTAGCAAATGTTTGTCACTCAGACTTCAAAATGTAAGACTAATTAAGTTATATTTTTTTAGGAACACCTTAGCAATAACTTGCCCTTCATCCCTAAAATTTAAAATATCTAGACATTAATTTAATGTATTTTTATTTTTAATAAAAAGAAAACAAAATATCTATCCTTTGCTCTTTAAAATCAGATGACAACAAAGATTAGAATGTTATATTTATTCTGTATAATGGAACTAAGACGATAAGTTCATATTCCATCCAGGAAATAAAGAAGAGCAATAGATGTATTGGACTTTAGGTAATCTTTTTAGATGAATAATGGCGAATATATCCGTCAACCGTCAACCGAATACGACTAATACAAACTTATCTGCTAAGGTATTCTTTTTAATTGCGTCTATATTCAGACGCCCTTCAAGATTAACATGATATGTTGATATTTTAGGTGTATTTTTAATTCTTTGGAGTGTATTTATTTTAAATTGTCGATGCAATAGTGTCACGATAGTATCATGTTCTAAGAAAGACCCATTTATTAATAGCAACTTTTATTTTATCATTTAACCTAAACTTCCTTAATGGGTTAATAGTGTTAAATGGTCTGTTAATTGTCTAAAAATTATTTAAGGCGAAGAATTCTCATCCAAAGTGTTCATATGCGATGGCCATAGATCTCCTACTCAATAAGAATCAACGTAAACAAACAATTCTTTATTTTTCAATCTAAAAACACATCCGTATGTATGTACTGTGCGTTTTAAAAGTGATACGTTGGTTAAACATTGACATTTTGCAGCATACCTGAGTTGTTACCGAAAGTGTCTTTAGCTGTCAAAAGAGCTTACTTAGTTATATACACACAAGTTATAACGTGTTCTTTAAAAGTTTTATGTATTTAGAGTACAATCATTGTTTCCAATGAATCGATGTTCGATGTCATATATCGTGTATTCTATTATTCGAATAGTAATCCCATTGCTCTCTTTGGACTTTTAAAAACCTTTTTCCACCTTGGTAGTCTGGAAAGGTAGTCTGGAAGATCTGTTCATAAAAATAAAAAACAAATTCAAGGTGTCACAAAAAAGGTGTAATGGCTGTTACTTTTCAAATTCTACAACTAATTAAAAACAAACCACTAAGGAGAATATGTTTTCGTCTCCCACTCCGTTAAATGTGTATTTGTATTTTTGTGTTCCTTATAAAAATATTAACGAGTGAAGAACGTTTTAACCTACCAGTTCTAACATTAAATTTTGCACATTTATTTCAAATAACATATTAAATAGTAGCAAAAAATCTATTGATTTTTCTTTAACCTTTCAAAAGAAGCGGCTATTCAAAATATTTAACAATTTCTTTTTTGTTTACAATACATTCGGAGTTAAACATGTTAAAAGACCGTCATTTTAAATTGGCTAGGGAAAACCCAAGAGCTTTGTTCTTTTTGTTAGTATTGATAGAAATAAGTGTGCAAATTTTCATATCAGTCGGACAAATTATTCTTGAGTTAGTATTATTTATTGTAAAAAAACCCCACACACAAAAAGACATGCACTAAACAAATTCGGAAATAAAATATTTTCAATTATTTTTCCAATTTATTGAATCCGAAAATTAACATGCAGGTCACATTTTTGTATACCCTGTGATACCATACCAATCTAGTAGTTGGTAGTGTAGATTTATAACATTTAATAGATCAATTATAAAACAAATATTTCTATAATTATGTTTTTTATATATGATACATGTTTATCAAATGAATACACAAAAAATGTAAATATAATGACATACATGAATCAAAATGGCAATCGACAGGGCTAATAAACATGTTATAATGATATTAACTGAAAATAGTACAAATTAATTTAGTTAATCATGGCCTGTATTGTATATTTTAATCTATCTTCACTTTCCTAGTCAAGTATAATCAATGTTGACTGGTCTTGTTTGAGAGTGGTCATTATTATTTTTTTTTTTTTTTTTATTCAATATGCGTTTAATTCGTCAATTAAACGATCAGGACAACAATAATAACCACAACTACTTGAATTGGCTTTGTTTTCATAACTACATAGGCCTAATGTTTGTAAGACACTTTCAACTATCCAGGATATATGAACGTAAAAATACAGCATTTTGAAAAAGAATGAAGCATAGAAAAATGATATTTACATGGATCACTTCGTAAATAATGTAATCAGTTTCCTTTCAAAACATATAAACTATTATTGTTATTCAGATTTGAAATTCCAATACAGTTTGTACGCATTTAAAGGCAACTGTGAATTACTACTTAAGTGAAGGATGAGTATGGGTGACCTGTGTAGCCTCGTTACTAACCGAGATTGATTTTGCTCAGAAAGGACCATTTATCAATATCCCAACAGCCAGGGAAACTGAGGGACCTATACGTGGAATCCGAACGTAGTATTGGTCCAATTGTCAGCTAGTTTAAAAGCCTGATACCTAGTCCTCTCCCATAAACACCATCTGAACCCTCACTACCACTCATCATGAACATCCCAGATTTCTCTTGTAGTGTCCACGTCAATGGCAACTATTGAGCGGTCGCCATGTTGGTAGTAAAAGGACCGAGCAATGAAACTATTGCCTATAACCCCCACAGCACTTTCGCAGTCGATAATTTTAAAGGAATGCCATTATCCGTATACTGTGCAATGATTCACACTCGATTTATTTTTCTTTAAACTGTTCGAGTTTTAAGTAAATATACAGTGTGTCCAGCTTCGACTGTCGCATATTTTAGAGAATTGTTTGACAGTTTTGACTTACAATACTGAGTTTTAGTATGATATTTTATCTTAAAAATATACATTTTAGAGAAAATGGCTGAATGTCTAGATTCATTAGTTTCAAAATGGCGGCTGTCTAAAAATTTTAAAGTCAAATATAAAAAAAAATACACATTTTACCAATAATTTTTAAGATACAATATTTGTAGACAATATAACAAACAATTTAATGGTATGCAAATTTAAATAACAGTTGATAAACAACAGAGAAATGTTATTAGTTGTGACTGAAAACAATTTATTTAGGTAACAATGCTTTCAGTCTCAACAAATAAGTTTCCTCTGCAATTTATTAATCGATATTTTAAATTGGCATACCGTTGAGTTTCACATAACGTAGACTAAAAATATTTCGTCTCAAATGATTGTTGTAAAATGTATAGTTTTTATTTTATTATTTTTTTACTCTTAAATGGTGGGACAGCCGCTATTTTAAGCTGATAATCCTAGACATTTAGCCTTTAAACATAAAATATATCTTTGTAAAGTCAACTTTCATACAAAAATGCGGTATTGTAAGTCAAACGGTTTTTGAGATATTCATACTTTTATAAAAAAACACGTTCATACACACAGACAGAAAACGAATCGAGATAGGACCCATGTTATATTGCATTATTTACTTGTATTGACCTAATAAACAATCCTATAAAATATGTGACAGTCGAAGCTGGATACCTTGTATAATAAAACTAATCCCTGTTGATATACGCCCTTAGAATATACTTAAAGTGATTTAAATAAATTCTGGAAGATAATGGAGGTGTCAGAAACTGTCTAGTTACTTCCAGGACATAAAATACCGATGCAGAGGTGTGTGCTAGGTTTTACTGCGCTTAGACACGGAAAGTCACTCTTTTCATTTCCCTCAATGCCCCATACATCACCCGGCTGAAGGGGAGGGGTTTAAGGTAAATCCCGTGTAGTGATGCTGCTGCACTTTCCACATTAAAATGCGTGTTAGTCTCCTCCCCTGCAAATTGAATTCAGACATGTCCGAACGAGATTCTCATCTTAGCAATTATGATATACTAAATTATTATTATATTATTGTATATATAAATGCATGTACTTATTATGATATATTATTACATGTATAATAAAGTTATAATATAAAATAGCAATTGAGCACCCTTAAACATTGTATTGAATTAACACCAACCGGTTTCGGCAATTTTGCCATCTTCATAGGTGTTTACTATCCAAACTGTTACAAAACAATTAAAATGAAATATAAATTACTATAAAGAAAACATATGTTAAATTTGTAAATATTTGTGATTTGGTGGTTAGTTGTCTTGTGTGCGTTGTTTCTTGTATGTATAACTGTTTTGAATAATGGATTTATTTTTTGTATTAACATGGTGATGATTAAATTGTTGGGATTTTCTTGGTTGTGTTTATAAATCCCAAGTTCTTCTTGAGAATCTAGTCTTTTGCTTTTTGAACCGAGTTTTAGAATGTTCATGTTGGCTTTCATATTTGAGTAGTTGTGATTATTGCTTAGTAAGTGTTCTGCAAAAGAAGATTTCATTGAAGTTTTGTTGTTTGACTTTAGTGCTTGTATGTGTTCATTAAATCTGCGTTTAAATTATCTCAGAATCAAAATTAATTTAGAGCTAGTTATTGTAGCTAGCTAGCTGAATTGTAAGCCACGGTTTGAATAAAATAGATGAAAATGTAGATATTCTAAAAGTTTGTAAGAAGGGTCGTATTATGAATGCTTGGGAAGAGTTATTTATTTTTAAAGAATAATGTAAGGATCATGATAAATTAATGAATGATCAGGTTAATTTTGATTCCGAAATAGTTTTTAAATTATCGTCCTGTTTGTCCAAAAGCTCTAAAATCAAACAACAGAACTTCAATGAAATCTTCTTTTGCAGAACACTTACTAAACAATAATCACAACTACATAATATGAAAACCAACAAAAAAATTCTAAAATTCAGTTCAAAAAGCAAAAGACTGGATTCTCAAAAGAACTTGAAATTTATAAACACAACCAAGAAAATCCCAACAATTTAATCAACCACGTTAATACAAAAAAGAAAGCCATTATTCGAAAAAATTATACATATAATAAACAACGCACACGATGACAACTAACCACCAAATCACAAATATTTACCAATTTAACATATGTTTTCTTTATAATAATTTTGTATTTCATTTTATTGGTTTTGTAGCAGTTTAGAAAGTAAACCACCTATGAAGTTCGGCATAATTGCCGAAACCGGTCGGTGTTAACTAAATAAAATGTTTAAGGGTATTCAGTTGCTATTTTATATTATAACTGTATTATACATAGCAGCCCTAGGAATTACAACTTTTATAAACATATATACATACGTGATTTACCTTAAGTACACGGGTTAAAAATTGTTGTACCTTGGTTAATTTCTTCATATAATTTTTTTACTAAAGGACATTTAATAATTATCTATTTTGATTAATACAATCGAATCTACGCTATTCAATATATAAGTATAATTTTTGTCCTTTATGTAGATACACTTTTGATACCTTAATTTTAGATTTTTAAAGTAGTCTGCAAGGTGAACCAAGGTACAACTATATGATGTACCTTGGTTCACCCTATGTTCTAA